>JAODAL010049750.1:0-27938 GCA_025379985.1 Phyllomedusa bahiana | reverse complement strand
AGACCACGTTCCATGGGTTACGTATATTGCATCATACCTGCTAGATTGAGGCTACTTATGACTTTTGTGGTCATACCACTGTACCTTTCAGCACTAGTGACTATGAATCTCCCTCTCCTAGGTGTGAATGAGGAATATCACATTACTGTAGCATAATAATAAAACCTTTTGTACACAGCAGAGCCACTGGCACACAATGTATACAGTTTGGAGCCACAGGCAGTCTTGTACCTCCATATTGTGCCTATGTTTGGCACTATATTACAGACACATTTGCCATGGTAAGCAATGCTCTGAGGGATAGAACACATTTCCAATGTATTATTTAATGCATACTTGCCAATAGTTCAATTTTAGCAGGAGAGTCCTGCTAACCTGATTGCAAACACATATATATACAGAGAAGTCAGCACTCCCATTCCCCTCGGGGATGCTTTGTACACCTGTGCTTGGCCCAAAAGTTTGTTGCAGTGGTTTATCTGTAAAGCCCGGACCCCTTGGGCTACGCAAACCCCAAAAACAAGAAAAACAACAAGTCCAGCAATTCAAACTTCATTTTCAAACGTTTTATTCCATTATTCCATGCAGGGGGTAACTGACGCTCCAACGCTTTTGGGCAAGTGCAAGCCCTTGATCACGGAGAATACCACCTTCACCTTTAAAATCCACTATATATATACTATGTAAGAAAGGAAATGGGAGAGAAAAAAACCCCCCCCTTCCTCCATCTTTTCACACAAAAAGAAAAAGAAAAAACAAAGGGAAAGATAAAAAATAATCATAGACATTTTAATTATAACATCTGTTATAGGTCTGGAGTATCCCTATCAATTAAATTAAAATTTGGGCGAATCTTTTTCTCGATTCATACCATAGGTGCCCCTTGTTTCCAAGGTATGTATCCCCGGGCTTCACTGAACGTAGCATATGTTGCCATTTCACCACCATAGATGGTTTCATACCTTTTCTATTGCAAGCAACGGAAGCTTTCCACGGTCCTGCTTGTTGCTCCACAAAGTGTTTGACCGCCCAGAATGTGTGGAGCCCTTTTCTAATGTGCCAATGTTCTGCTACTCTCCCCTCAATTTCGGAGGGAAAACCCCCAACGTATAACATTTACATTGTATGCTTGATAACATATAAATATGGAAATTTTCGCAATTAATAAAGTCATCAATATTTCGTTTTGTTATTTCGCCCCTTTAAATGTTTGTTTTTTTACATATTTACAAATCCCGGGCACGTGCTTTGTTCAAGGAAAAAAACCCTTTTATTGAAAACCAACTTCCTCTTTTGTTTTCCTTTTATGAATTACTTGGAAAAATTTGCATTCCCTATTGTTTTTCCCCGTCTGGCCACCATATGAAAACCCCTCACCCAGAATATCCCCAACAAGGTTCCTGTCAAAAAATTTTTAATATTCAAAAAAATATTTTTTTAATAGCATCATACCCTTACTATAGGTGTGGGGAAAACACAACACCTTTTTTTTATTCCCTTTACTCGTTTTTTGTAAAATCATTTCCTTTTTTACCTCCTACTTTTTTTCTCACTTTTTTCAACGACTATTGCATTCCCCTATTTCGTAATCGTATCCCCTTGTTCTTTCCCCTATCCTATCTTTTTTTAAAATACACATCTAAAACCCCTGTAATATTCCCCTTACGGGTTGCATTAATAGTATGCCTGGATGGCAACGTGGCTTAAGGTAGTTTGCCCAATTTTTTCCTAAAAAAGGGGGCGTAACAACTTAGAATGGGGACTTCAATATTAACAAAAGGTCAAGAAAAGTCATTGTATGCTCATGTGAGAAGTAAAACGTAATTTTAAAATCATTGATATTAGGATCTCATAAAGTCTGGGTGGATGCCCCAAAACCCCGACCCCCCACGGGGGGTCGTCCCTGTAGCGCCCTACCAGCAATGTTACTAGAGAAGGGATTATACACATATATTGGGTGGTTTCCCACCACGCCAAAAATGGTTTGTATAGATGGGGGCAGTAGCCCCATTGGAAAAAAAAGTTAAATTTTAATAGAACTGTTTATCAAAATTAAAATAATTATTCCATAGTAAAAAATCAATACTGTCCAATAGGAACAAAATTACCTCTTCCTTATAACCACTGTTTTTTAGATGAAATTCCATTGATCTTCTTACCAATTTTTTGGGGGATACTAGAGTAAAGATTACAACATCTAAATTAGCCAGGAAAAATCTTTTGACCATTTAAAAACGAAAGGTTTTTTTAAAAACCCCTGCACTATCCTTTAAATATCCCGGTTTTTTTGAATAAGGATTTACTGCAATCCACCATTTATTTAAGGGGCTGTTCATTTCTACGGATACAAAAGGACCATTTTGGAGGGAATTCCCTTTATGGAATTTTGGGACCCCCCAAAAAAAACGGGTCCCAGGATTCTCTTTTGATAGTTGTTTTTTTTGTTTCCAAAAGTAGCCCCTAGTTACTCCTTATTAAGAATTTCTTAAATTTTTCTTTAATTACTTTAGTAGGTCCTAGGGAACTTTTATATGTGTTTTTATCTCTAAAATAAGAGATATTTGTTTAACATTAAATTGGGTCCAAGAAATACGTGGGGCCCCCCTTATTGCTTTTTCCTAAGATTAAGTCCATTTTTAGTTCTTTCAATGCTTTATACCCTGATATTTAGGTTATAATCTTTTTTTTTTTTTTCCCCTTTATTTTTTTTATGTTCATATGTTCTAGGTATGAACTGAGAAATGATCCGCCTATATATTTTAATTGTTAGGATACTCCAGACCATAACAGATGTAATAGATATAAAAATGCTCTATGATTATTTTTTATCTTTCTTATTTTTTTAAACTTTTTCTTTTTGTGTGGAAATGACGGGGGAAGGGGGAGGGTTTTGTCTCTCCCATTTCCCTTTCTTAATTGTAATATATAGGGTTTTTAAGATGGTGAAGGGGGTATTCCCCGTGATCAAGGGTTGCATTTGCCCGAAACGCTTGGGGCGTCAGTGTACCCCCTGCTAGGGAATAAGGGAAATAAAGCAGTTTGAAATGAAGTTTGGGAAAGTCCGCTGGATCTTGTTTTTTTTTCTTAAACCCTATTGAAACACAAGTGGGGTTTATACAAAACTGGGTGTATTGGGGGCACTACTTGAATTTTTGGGAGTATTTCTATACTGTCCAAGGGTGAGGCTTAAAATCTCCCAGTTTTGGGTTTTTAAATGTTGGCAAGTTTACAGTAAAGTTACATTTTTATGACCACTTCCTACTTTCTACATCGGCAGCGAATAGTTCATGAACGGTCACGTGTGCGGTTTGGGGTGGATATATAAGAGTTGATGGCTGTCTGTAAAAATACCTTTTTGTTGTCAGGGGGAAATTTACCAAAGTTGCAAAAAGGGTTGATTATTGGCTTTCAGGCCATGAGTGGTGGTATTTCTAAAACTGCGTAGTTTGTGAAATGTTCGTGTTGTGAAAGTCTATTGTAGGGACAAATACACCACTTGTGAAAAAGTACATGGACTGCGGAGCACCCCTCCCCATTGATGTGAAGGTAGTGTCCCCTTTCCCTTTTTTCTCCATCCGGTTCACACCTTCATGCTGATTGGGGGGCCAAATACCCCCTGGGGATTTGGAACAAATATTTAGAATCCTCACATTTCCAGCAAAATCCTTTAATTTTAAGGTATTTTCAGTCCCCTCAGTTGGTATATAGGGGCACGAACAGTATAGGGGCCAAAAGGGAGGTATATAGGGGGCCACAGGCAGGTATATAAGGGGGGGCACAGGCAGTATTGGGGGCACTGAGGCAGTATATGGGGGAACAGGGGTATATGGGGGCACTGAGGCGTAATAGGGGCCACAAGAAGGTATATAGGGGCATGAGGGAGAATTAGGGGCACTAAGGCACATATGGGGGCCCCCAGCAGGCAATGGGGGGCCACAGGCAGGGATATGGGGGCCACAGGCAGTAATGGGGGGGGCACAGTTAGGCATTATAGGGGCACAGGCAGCAAAGGGGGGCCCCAGGCAGGGATATGGGGCCCCAGGCATAGATGGGGGGCCCCAGGCAGATATGGGGGCCACAGGCAGGCATTATAGGGGCACAGGAAGTGTATGGGGGGCCCAGGCAGTTATGGGGGAAAAATCAGGCATTAAGGGGGACAGGCACATATGGGGGCAACAGGCAGGATTTTGGGGCCACGGCAGTATATAGGGGGCCCGGCAGCATAAAGGGGGGCCCCGGGGAGATTATAGGGGCACAGGCAGAATGGGGGCCACAGGCAAAATGGGGGCCACAGGCATGATAAGGGGCCAAAGGCAGGAATATGGGGGGCCCCAGGCAGGCATTAAGGGGCACAGGGAGTAAATGGGGGGCTCCGGCAGGGATATGGGGGCCACAGGCAGGCATTATAGGGGCACAGGCAGGGGGATGGGGGCCCCCGGCAGGGAAAAGGGGGGCCCCAGGCAGGGCATTATGGGGGACAGGCATATATGGGGGCCACGGCAGGGATATGGGGGCCACGGGGGATATATAGGGGGACAGGCAGGGGATGGGGCCACAGGCACAATAGGGGGACAGGCCTATAGGGGGGGCCCCAGGCAGGCATTATAGGGGCACGGGAGGCATTTAAAAGGGGGACAGGCAGGGGTATGGGGGCCACAGGCACATTTTAGGGGGGACGGAGGATTTTTGGGGGCCACAGGAGGGATTTTTAGGGGGACAGGCAGGCATTATAGGGGCACAGGCAGTATTAGGGGGACTGAGGCAGGTAAAAACTTTAAAAATAACAACATAATACTCACCTTAACTCCCCCGGGAGCGCGCTCCGTCCTTTACCCCGCTCCTCCGGCGCTCCTCGGGACACGGCCTGTGACCCTGCTGTGCGCCCGAGGGGAGGCAGCATCGCGATGACATCCCCCAAACATTGCGACGCTGCCGGCTGAGGGACGGGGCCGTGGCGGGTCTAGCGTGTGAGGACCCGGCGGCCCCGCTTTTTCGGGCCCCGCACTCACCGGAGGATCCCGCGATCCTACGGGGGCGGTTCCAAACCCGTTCAGGGCAGGGGGCGCTTGCTCTCTGCTCCGCAGAAGCGGTCAAAGAGACCGCCGGCGCTTCAGGCCCACGGCAGCGGCGGGGACCCGGCAGCCTCGCGGTGTAGGACCTGCGGGTCCGACACTGTCTGCGGGGCAGGGAGCGCTCGCTCTCTGCCCCGCAGAAGCCCTCAGCTGTGTATGCGTCCAGCGGACGCATACGCAGCTGAAGGGCCAGTCGGTGCTCCAGGCCCAGCACAGAGACCTGGAGCCCGGGAGACTCGGGGCACAGGGGGTTTTATTCGGGGCCCGAGCCCCGAATAAAACAGCCTAGCGACGCCCCTGGCTTTACTTATCTTGTGATCTGCTAGAAATCTAGCTATGTCAGAAATCTTTTGAAGGCCCCAAGATTGCTTACTACTTTTTTTTATTAAGGAAACATTTATTATGCATTGTATGGAAGGCCATCATGCCCATCCCGAGCACCCGTACTGCCTGATCTACATGCACAGCCCTTTATTAGTCATATACTACGGCTATCTTGAGATATATATATATATAATAATATATAAAATATATATTATTTTAATATTATATATATATATTACGGTATATCATATTGTGGTTTTAATATATATATATAATATATATATATATATATATATATATATTGTACAAACCACCTTCATGTCTGACAGTGAACATGGAGCCTCCTGAGGGGAAGAAAACACCCTCACCACATTCATATATTTGGAAAAGGATTTGGCCACTTGTATAATATCTTGTTTACTGATGTTTTATATGAAGCCTATTAGGATTAACTATTCAAATAAAAAAAAATTAATGTAATGAAATTCTGAAAAACATCCAGTATTTTTAGATTGTCTTTTGTTTGTAGCAGTGTGAAATTAGCACTTAGATGGGAACATTACCTGCATAATGAAATCACGCTAATAACACAGAAGTCAAAACACACTCAGCAGCCATGCAAGCAGAGCGGAGGCAGCAGTACGCCAGTTGTAAATATGTTCTGCTGTAGTAAAGATTGCCAAGGAATAGCAGGGCCGAGACGATGGGTAGGCAATGGTAGGTGACAGCCTATGGTGCCACATCATTCCAGGCAGGAAGGGGGCACAAGGAGGTATGGAGTGGGCTGCATTATCTATTGGGAGGGGCGGTATATGCCTTGTTTACTTAGGGCACCACAATACATTGTCCCAGTCCTGAGTAATAGCCACATGGTGAGACAGTTACTCAACATTAACCCCTTAAGCCGAACGCCTGAAAAGTACTTAATGACCAGCACATTTTTTTAGTTTTTGCCACCTTGCGTTTCAACAGTTGTAACTTTATTTTTTCAATGACGCGGTTGTATGAGGCCTCGTTTTATGCGGGCCAAGTTGTACTTTTTGGGGGAATAGTTTAAGTTCACTTACAGATTATTGCAGATTTTTTTGCAATCTTTTTTGTTTTCTTTCAATTTTTTTTACACCAGTCACATTTCACACTTAATAACTTGTTATATTAACTCTTGTTAGATTAATTCTTACAGTCGTGTAGATAACTAATATGTGTAGGTTTTTTTTCTGTGTGTGTAATGTATGCACAATTATTTTTTATTAAATATTTATTTTTACTTTATTTATTTTTTTCTATACTTTTTTATGCTTTTTACTTTTTTATTTTAAATCCCATGCAGGGTTTAATGTTTTCCCTTTTTTTTTTGTTTACACTTAGTAATGTATTAGCATATTCATATATGCTAATACATTTTAATCTGTGTCAGTTTGACACAGGCAGCAATCAGGGCAGCAAACTTATTGCTGGCTTCTTACACAGACAGCCCCTGGGATCACTCTAGGTCCCCAGGGCTGACTGTGCAGCCATTCCCCGGGCTCTGTCCGGTTACCTGAGTCCCGATCACCCGACAGAGCGGGGAAAGCTCTTTGATTATGCTGCGGTCACGAAACGCGGCAATCAAAGGGTTAAGCACCGGGGAGCGGAGGCTGTGCAAAGGCTGTGCTGGGAACAAGGCTGTGAAGCATGGCTCTGTTCTCAGCGCTGCTGCGGTGCCAGCCGCAGCAAACCCTGATGTCTGCAGCGACGCCAAAAGACGAATGACCTGCAACGCCCAATAGTAAAAGTCGGCGGGCGATCATTGAGGGGTTAAAAGATCTTTGCAGCAATTTTATCATGAAGCTCTACGTAGTAGATGTTTTTGGTAGGGATTAAATTTTAAAGGTTTTTCAAAACCTTTAAAAACCTATCACCGCCCACTGTGCTAAAATAGAACATTAACCTATACCATACACGCCAACTCTCCCGTTTTTGGCGGGGGGGTCCCGCTATTTGGGGTCCCCTCCCGCCCCTCCGGGGGGGGGAGTTGGCATTCCTCCCGCCGCCGGCTGGGGGTGGGGGCTCTTTAAAGGCCCGCGGCGACCGAGTTGCGCTCGGGCGCTACTCTGGCGCCGCCGGGCCGCTCCTACAGGCGGGTGAAGCGGCCGCTGCACCCGCTTCACCCACCCGGATCTCGCTGTGCAGAGAGGAGGCAGGAGGGATCGCTCCCTCCTCCCTCCTCCCCCTGTATGTCCGGCGCCGGTGTGTGTGCGCCGCACATACAGGTCAGCGGCGCAGGGGAAGTGACGCGCGGCTGCAGGGGAGTGACGCGCGGCTGCTCTCACTTCCCCCTGCGCCGCTGAGGAGATCGTCCGGAGCGGCCGTGCTGCAGGAGCCTGGTGAGGTAAGTGGATTTTATTATTTTATTTTTTATTAGCTATATGGGGGGCTCTGCCTGGTAACAATGGGGGCACTCCCCGGCAACCATGGGGGCACCACCTGGCAACAGAGGGGACATCTACCTGGCAACAGAGGGGGCACTACCTGGCAACAGAGGGGGCATCTACCTGGCAACAATGGGGGTCTACCTGGCAACAATGGGGGCATTACCTGGCAACATTGGGGGCACCTACCTGGAAACTGCGGGGGCACTACCTGGCAACAGAGGGGGCACCTACCTGGCAACAGAGGGAGCACTACCTGGCAACAATGGGGGCACATCTACCTGGCAACAGAGGGGCACTACCTGGCAACAGAGGGGGCATCTACCTGGCAACAGTGGGGCCCTAACAGGCCACAAATGGGGCACTACCTGGCAAACAAAGGGGGCACCTACCTGGCAACAGAGGGGGCACTACCTGGCAACAATGGGGGCACTACCTGGCAACAGAGGGGGCACTACCTGGCAACAATGGGGCACTACCTGGCAACAGAGGGGGCACTACCTGGCAAACAATGGGGGCACTACCTGGCAACAATGGGGGCACCTACCTGGCAACAAAGGGGGGCACCTACCTGGCTATCAAAGGGGGCACACCTGGCTAACAAAGGGGGCACCTACCTGGCTACAGAGGGGGCATCTACTTGGCTACAAGGGGGCATCTACCTGCCTGTAGGGGGCACTACCTGCTTATGGGGGGTTACTACCTGGCTATAAGGGCATCTACCTGTCTTTCTTCCAAAGCCGTTATGCAGTTAGGTGGAGTGGGTGGGGCTTTTTGAAGGGGCGTGGCATACCGACAAGATGGGCATGTCCATGCCAATTTTTGCCGCGGCGCGCACAGCGCGCCGCCCACTAAAATCTCCTGCTTTTTCATTTTCAAAAGTTGGCAACTATGACCTATACTTACCTCTTTCATCACCACCATTCCAGCGCTGCAGAGCTCCAGCGTTTCCCTATCCCTCACTGATGACCTCAGGTTCATGAATCACATGATGCTGCAACCAATCTCTGACCTCAGTGATCACATGATGTACATGCAGGTGTAACTGCTGAGGCCAGAGGTAAGCTGCAGCCTCGTGTGATCCATGAATGTGAGGTCATCAGGTAGGGACTGGTAGGCAAGGGGGACTAGAACTCTGGGACGGGGGTGATGGGAGAGGTAAGTATGGGGTTAATTTTCAATTTTCGCACAGTGGGAGGTGGTCGGGAGGGTTTTAAAGGTTTTGGAAAACCCCATTTCATTTAATAAGGCTGATTTCTTTCATTTCTAATTATACAGGTATCAGGTAAGCATATGACAGATAATATAAGCTAATTGGTCCACCCAATTCACTGATTCAATATCTATTTGCCATTAGGAACCATGGATTGAATGAATTTGATGTGTCTAATTTGTGTTTGGTGAACCAAGGCAAATAATTTAATCTCTGCATTCACTGTACGTTGGAGAATTAAGCAGACTGATACACTTCTTCATGCTTGGTAGTGAATACTGCAAATAATCATACAAGGTATGAGTCATATATTTATGAAGTTTCATGGTCATTCATGCAATCCATGTAGATACTTATCAGCAGGGCCGGGATAAGTTATTTAACTGCCCTAGGCGAATAGAACAAGTGGTGTCCCGCCTCACCTTGGAAAAAGCAACTGCATTCGTCCCAGCTAGGTGGAATGGAAAAACAGACACAATTGCTCCTGTTTTCTTTGGATCTGCAGTAAAAATGATGTTATCTTTATTCTGAGGGTCAGTACAGTTCTGATGAATTTTTATTTTTTTATAAAAATTTGCTTTGAATTGCCATTTTCAGAGTTATCTCCAGTAAAGGCAGGTGTTGGCTGTAACTTGCAGTTGCTACTCACAGTATATGGAGTGGGCTAAGCTCCTGATAGGCATAAGGGGGTGCACTAGACAGTCGCCTACCTCTCTCTACCCATCATCCAGGTCCTGCTTATTGGTCTTGGTCTTATTATAGTATGGTAGCTTTGAAGGGCTCAGGTATAAGTAATATAATAGCTTTAAATTAGTTCCTTCCTTATCTCTGATGCAGCTAACATAGTGTATGGTCCTGATGAGCACAGCAACCTGCAATTTTGACTCTTGCAAAAAACAAGCTGCTGGTTGCCTGGAAGCCCTCTATCCTTTTCTCTCCTGCAATTTTTTTTTTTTTTTTTATAGTCATGGGAAGATGTCATAATGGTCATAATGTTCACAAATCCAGCCTTTGTAGTTGCCCACCTGAGGCTTTCTGTTCCTAATGAAGGTTAGCCTAATGATACCATTCTACTAGCCTGTGTCAGAATGCAATCCGCAGAAGACTAGCAGCCTGTGCATCCATATATAGTGCAGCCAGATGAAGGAATGGAGAAAGGAAAGTTAAAGGGGCACTACATGTGTGTCGGGAAAGTATTGTGCTATTCACATGGCCATTGTATGAGATTAATTTATATGGACTCTGCATGGTATTATTGGGGCATGGTATAGTTTTAAAGGGGTTTAGCCAAAAAGTGAGTTCCTTACCTAACAGGCTGATACTCCCCTCTTGAGACTTGAAAAAGGGGCGTTGTGTTTCTGTGTTTAAAAAAACAAGTACCTCCTCTGTGATGTCATCACTCCACTTCCCATAAACTTTTCTGATGCTCAGTCTCTGTAGTTGAGCAAACATTGTTTTGCTAATCCACATAGGAGAACTGTATTGTGCACAAGCTATATGTATTTTATTTCTCCCTATTATTTGTTCAGGAGAGAAGATAAGCTCAGCAGGCAGCCTTCTTTCATTCCTTCAGGAACGCTGCAGGGGGAGAGGGAAGCTGGCTGAGCAGAGATCCAGGAAGCGTCTACATGTTTACTCAGATAATTACATTACAACCAGTGGATTCTCTATTAAAAAATACAGGATCTTTCTCCCCAGTCCCTTCAAAGCTCGTTCATGTTCCCTGCCATCAGATAAGAAGTGCAAACAATGCAAGCGCGGCCAGATCAGCTCCTGTCAGCTCCTGGTCGTGTCTAATGTAAACTGTCAGGAAACCAAGGGCATGTAAGGAAGGCTGTAGATCTCAGAGGCTTCACTTTTTTTAATGACATATATTTAGAAAAGTGATTAAATACCCATTTTGGAGACTCCCACGTCAACATTAGATTGTGGCAAAACTCCTTTAAGGAAACTTTGTTGCAGTATTTCTGTAGGCATTTTATGACACTGTCTATATCCGAGTGCTCTGTGCACTGTGTGGAGTTATCTGGCATTATATGTACTATTTTTCTGGGTGCTCTAGACACTGTGTGAAGTTCTCTGCCATTATGTATACTATTTTTCTTGGAGCTCTATTCCAACACTTATCTAGTTACTGAATCTGTTATTTATTTGGCCATTATAATTATCTGTGTGTGACTTTACTCATAAAAACAAGCCCTACAAACCTTGGAGTTTGCATATCCACATAGTTTTTTGGAACATATCCCTCATTGCCCTTTAGTTCGGCCTTAAACCAGTTGTCATCTGTTCCCAGGATCTGTGAAAAGAAAAGAATAAACAAGATCAGTCATCTGTCCTTCCAATCTGCATAAATGAAGCAATACTGTACATCTGGGGGGCACAAAATCTTAATGATGTTTGAGTAATACTAGAGCTGCACATCCTCAGGCTTTGTATAGCATATGTATGAAAAACAATAACTCTATTCCCTAGAAGAACATTTTCCCATTACTTCTATGTTCAAATCTTGCTGTATCCAAAAAGGTAGGAAATATAAATGTCAAGTAATTACTATGTAACCACTTACGTTATTACTTTCAAAATGCAAACACATAGGGTGACATGTCCCAATATGACGTGCCATTTTTTTGGTGTATGATTTTTAAATAATTCATTTGCATTTTATTGCATGAAATAAGTATTTGATCACCTACCAACCAGCAAGAATTCTGTCTCTCACAGACCTGTTAGTCTTTAAGAAGCCCTCCTACTCTGCACTCATTACCTGTATTAGTTGTACATATTTGAACTCATTACCTGTGTTAAAGACACCTGTCCACACACTCAATCACACTCCAACCCCTTCACCAAAGAGTTGTCCAAGCATGCCAGAGACAAAATTGTAGACCTGCACATGGCTGGGATGGGCTATAGGACAATAGGCAAGAAGCTTGGTCAGAAGACAACAACTGTTGGCGCAATTATTAGAAAATGGAAGAAACACAAGATGACTGTCAATCTTCCTCGGTCTGGGACTTAATGCAAGATCTTGCTTTCTGAGGTAAGGATGATTCTGAGAAAGGTCAGGAATAAGCCCAGAACTACACGGGGGACCTGGTCAATGATCTGAATAGAGCTGGGACCACAGTCTCACAGGTTACCGTTAGTAACACACTATGCCATCATGGATTAAAATCCTGCAGGGCAAGCAAGATACCCCTGCTCACACCAGCACATGTCCAGGCAAATCTGAAGTTCGCCAATGACCATCTGGAGGATGTAGAGGAGGCATGGGAGAAGATCATGTGGTCAGATGAGACCAAAATAAACCTTTTTAGTAATAATCCACTCACCGTGTTTAAATGAAGAAGGATGAGTACCACCACAAGAACACCGTCTCAACCGTGAAGCATGGGGATTGAAAAAATCATACTTTGGGGGTGTTTTCTGCAAAGGGTACAGGACGACTGCACCATATTGAAGGGAGGAGGGATGGGGCCATGTATCGCAAGATTTTGGCCAACAATAATCTTCCCACAGTAAGAGCATTGAAGATGGGTCACCAGCATGACTATGACCCAAAACACACAGCCAGGGCAACTAAGGAGAAGCTCCGTAAGAAGCATTTCAAGGTCCTGGAGTGGCCTAGCCAGTCTCCAGACCTGAACCCAATTGATAATCTTTGGAGGGAGCTGAAACTTAATGTAGCTTAGCGACAGCCCCAAAACCTAAATGATCTGTAAAAGATCTGTATGGAGGAGTGGGCCAATATCCCTGCTGCAATGTGTGCAAACTTGGTCAAGAACTACAGGTAATGCCTGACCTCTGATCTTTGCAAACAAAGGTTTCTGTACCAAATATTAAGTATTTGATCCAACAGAAAAACAGAACGTATTACATGCAATAAAATGCAAATAAATTTAATGATCAGACAATGTGATTTTCTGAATTTTTTATTAGATTCTGTCTCTCACAGTTGAAGTGTACCTATGCTAAAAATTACAAGCCTGTCCGTTCTTTGAAGATGGGAAAATTCGCCAAAAATCGCCATTGTATCAAATAACTATTTTCCCCACAGTAGTTTCATATTATTTTGATTATATTTTTGTAAATATTGCATTATATCTTTTCATGGGACAACACTGAAGATTTGACACTTTGATACAATGTAAAGTAGTCAGTGTACAGCTTATATAACAGTGTAAATTTGGTGTGCCCTCAAAATAACTCAATACACAGCCATCAGTGTCTAAACCGTTGGCAACAAAAGTCGGTACAGCCCTAATTCAAAATGGACAAATTGTACCCAATTTGCCATTTTCCCTCCAAGGTGTCATATGACTTGTTAGTGTTATAAGGTCCCAGGTGTGAATGGGGAACAGGTTTTTTACATTTGGTGTTATCGCTATCACACTCTCTCATACTTTTCACTGGAAGTTCAACATAGCGCCTCATGGAAAATAATTTTCTGAGGTTCTGAAAAAAGAACTGCTGCTCTACATAAAGATGGCCTAGGCTATAAGATGATTATCAACACCCTAAAACTGAGTTGAGGCTGTGACCAAGACCATATAGCGGTTTCACTCAGAACAGGCCACACCATGGTGGACCAAAGAAGTTTAGTGCACATGCGCAACGTCATATCCAGAACTCGTCTTTTCAAAATAGATGAATGAGTGCTTTCAGTGTTGCTGTCAGTGTTGCTGCAGAAAATAAGGGGTGGGGAGACAGCCTGTAAGTACTTAGAACATACTCTGCAAACTGCATCAAATTGGTCTGCATGGCTATCGTCCCAGAAGGAAGCCGCTTCTGAAGATGATGCACAAGAAAGCCTGCAAACAGTTTTGTTGAAGACAAGCAGACTAAGGATTACTGGAACCATGTCCTGTAGTTTGATAAACTTTTTTGGCTCAGATGACATCAAGCTGATGTGGTAGCAACAAGGTAAAGAGTACAAAGACGCATGTGTCTTGCCAACAGTCAAGCATGGTGGTGGGAGTGTCATGGTTTTGTGTTGCATGAGTGGCGGCTGTGGGGAGCTAAAGTTCATGGAGGGAACCATGAATGCCAACATGTACTGTGACATACTGAAGCAGAACATGATCCCTGCCCTTCATAAACTGGGCCGCAGGGCACTATTCTATTATGATTTCAGGGGTGTGTTTACTGTCTTCCACTAGGCTGCAGTAGAAGCCAGGTCTTTAGCTATAGCAACCAGTCTTGGCAGCCTATCAGGAGAGAGTAAACAGATCTGTAGCTATAGCGAGCTGAGGAGCTGATGCAGCCCATACAAGAGGGAATATCTAGGAATAGGTAGGACACTGTTAATGGACATATATTGCAAAGTGACTTGTTTTTGCAAGATCTTTAACATAAAAAGCAATTACTGTAGTGAGACAACCCCTTTCAGGCAGTGCTGGAAAATTATGGTGGCCACACAAAATATTGACACTTTGGGCACAGTTTGTCCATTTTCACTTAGGGGTGTAGTCACTTTTATTTCCAGCAGTTTAGACATTGATCGCTGTGTGATGAGTTATTTTGATGGCTCACCAAATGTACACTGTTATACAAGCTGTGCACCGACTACTTTACACTGTATCAAAGTGTCATATCTTCAGTGTTGTCACATGAGAAGTTACAATAGATATAAAAATATGAGGGGTGTATTTACTTTTGTGAGAGTATTTTTGTAAGTTTTTGTTAATTTTACACTGTTACCCTCTGTTTAGCTGTGAACAAGGGTTTTTTTGTAGCCTGAAACGCTTAAGCGTGGTTTGTGCTTCTTTAAGCACATCTTATTTGTCACTTTGTCTATTATCTGTGGATATGAAATAAGGTCATTGGAATATTAACTGGTGGTGCCAGATTACCTCTTACGACTAAATTTCTCTGTTTAGCATGTTTGTTTGGAAAGCTTCTGGCATCCATGCTCAAAGTGTCCTAAGTGTAGCATCTCTATAATCTGTTTAACACAGGAGTTCTTAACATTTTTGCTCCATGGACTTATGTGCCACTAAGGTGAAAACTATGGGTGTCTTCTAAAAATATAGCAGTATTTGGTTTTATGACACTCAACACTGATATGCATAAAATAAAATTTGTGTTAAAGTAGTCTACTTTCCCACAGTTATGACTTTGTTAAAATTTTGCAAAACTTGTCAGTTTAAATTCAACCAATAAAAAAGTACCTAATTTCACTTATATGTTAAAGTGCACCTCTAATTATAGCACAAATTTCCATAAATCATTAGTACAAAAAATTAAGAAACTTTGTAATATACTGTATCTCAAAGGGGTTGTTTCATCTCAAAGTTTCATAGGATGCATGAATGAAATAATGCTGCTTGGCTCTGTCACTTCCTGGTCAAACTGTCTGTAATTAGCATATGAGCTCCATGTATTCAGACCTCTCTGTTTATCAGTCTAGATTAGCTAAATTACCTTCTCTGAGTTCAGGAGAAGCTTCTGAGCTAATGTAAAGATCTGAAAGATCAGATAACACACAAGCTTTCACACTGCTGTGATGATATCACTCCCTGCTATCAGATAGAACAAACAGCAGGGGGGAGATGTACACAGGTTGGTCACTTGGGGAACCAGAGAGAGCACAGAAGGTGATAAAATCACTTGTAGCTCCTTAACAAAAAAAGATGAACAACGCAATATATTTGGAAAACGTCTTCATTTAGTGTTCCCTACATTTTGAAAGCTACTCTTTGTAGCGAGACAACCCCTTTAATAAATAAAATGCTTCGTTCTTCTCATTAGCTTTCTTTCCCCGTTCTGATTTCTTATCTAATCACTCAGTCCTAAAGCAAGAATGCATCTTGCAGAGGAGATGGGAACTGACTTCATTGCAGAAGTAAGGCTATAGAGGGGAGAGGGATAGAAGAAGGAGAGAGACACAGAGAGATTGTGCCAGGTGTATGGAGAGTGTTTTAGCTCACTTCACTGCTGCACTCACAGCTCTACTGATCCTTAATACTATCTAATGTTGTCCATGATGCACCTCTGTGTGTGAAAGTCTCTTACTTTCACTTCCTGCCCCTCCCTTCGCCATAGACTTCCATGGACAGCTATAACCTGAGCTCTCATTGGTTCCTGGAGATGGATTTCCTAGCTCCAAAGTAATTTTTCAATTGTAATTAATTGCATGCATTCATATTAGTAGATTTCAGAGGACAAATAAAATATGCACAGAAAAGATCTTTTACTGTGTTCTTTTGTTGGATTTTCATGTCCAAACTTTTTGTTGTGGTGTCAGAGCTGTCTAGCAGCTGTTTATCCACTTGCCTGGATCTAATGAAATAAACGTCGGTTTCACATGAGTGTAATATGGGTGAATTTTTGTGAACATAATAGATCCCGGTCTGACCACAGGTTTACTGACCCGAACTCACAGCATCATAGATCCCAATGATGCTGAGAGTTTGGATCAGTAAATTCGCAGTTAGGCCAGGACATTTGGCTGTATTACACTGGTGAAAACCAGCCAAATTCCTAGCACAGCACATTTTAAATAGGGACTGGGGACTGATAACTGATTGCTAAATCTTAGAGCCAGTCATTGTAGAGAAAATTAAGAAAGCTAATGTATGAATGCATAAGTGTGAACAAGGTCCAGAAAGTTAATAAGGTATTTGGAGTAAAATCACGCGCCTAATAGTTTAATATTACCAGATATCACAATAATTATAAAAATGTGCTGGCATGTTATTTTATAGAACTATTAGTTTGCCTTCCTGTATCAGTTGGTGCTTTGTACTGAAACTTGTCTGCTTCTTCAAATACTGATAAACAATTGCATGCATTGCCCAAAATGTGCCAAAGTGTTTCTAAAATTCCATAATCAGTGTGCCAAACTAGTGTATAATATGAGCAGGTTATTACAATTCCCAGATAAATAATGCACACCAATCATACACATAAATAATACAAACATCATTAAGACCATTTTCTACCCTACAAAAAGTATGGTGAAAAGCTATTTCATGTAAACCTCCCTCAAAAGACAAGGAGGCACATACTCTGTCTGGAGAAAAAAAGATTCAATATCGCACACCAAAACTAGGCGCATTATATGCAGGCATGACATTGCAATGCGCCTAAAAAGGCGCATTACATACACTGGTAATGATATATTATGCGCCTCCGTTATGCAATCCGCCATGATAGGCGCATTAAGTTTACTATGCCAGGTATACCAGATGCAAGATATTTGAAAGGATCGTACTTTCAGGCGCACTTTACACTGATTTAATGCGCCTAAAAACTGCCGTGGTGCCACCAATTTTCGGACATATCGCCTTATTAGTCTGTAGAGTAGCCACCTCAGGAGCTGGCCTCAGCAGGAACAGGTGAGGGCTTCAAGAAAGGCTTAGATAACTACTTACTACTAAATTATATTAATACTTATATAGCCATATAAAGTATTTATTGGAATGTAGATCCGGTCTGATGGTTATTTTGCGATCAGAAATTAAATATTCCTTTAGGGCAGACTAGTTTATGCCTTATGGGTTCCAAAGTCTGCATCAATAGGGGAAACAAAGTTTAACACTCACTTATACCCATCACTTCATCCACATCTTTCCCCACCCTCGGATTAACTAGATGGGCCATACTAGATATGTAACAACTCTCAATTAGTGCTTATCATTATCCAGATAGTGTATATATTGCACAGAGTGTGCCATACAGTATTCTGATAAATACTACATACCTCTCCCATGTAAATAAGGGCTGTAGAATAGCAGTACAGTGCTTCTAGACTGGGTCTAAATGGGATGAGTGAATCGACTCCGACGAAGTGGAATTAGTTTCGATATTCAGGAAAAATTTAATTCTAAACAAAGCCGAATTTCCTGGCGATTCGTGGTAAGGAATGTTTTTTTTTTTAAAATGGCCACGAGCACATGGCGTGACCTGGGGCAAAGAACTATGGGAGAAAGTAAGGAACGCCCCCAATGCCATGACATGCATACATGCAGCCAATCAGCAGCCAGCCAGCTTCTGTGATGTCACAGCCCTATAAATAGGCCAGCCATTTTACCTTCTGCCGCTTGCCACTGTGTTGCTTATGTACACGGATCTCTCTGCAGCAGCACTAGATTGCACTCTGTGCCAAATACTTCCAATTTTACAGTTACTGGGGTGAAATACCTTTCAACTACACAGTGTGTGTGTCATATACACACATGTTCCTGAACCAGCGTTTTTTTATTTTGGGATATTGCTCTCTGTGCCAAAGAGTTACTTTTTTCACTTATTGTGGTGAACTATCTTTGAAATACAGTGTGTGTATTTCTCACATACACACATCTCCATTACAGCCAGTTCAGTCTTTTGGGATATTGCTCTCTGTGCCAAAGAGTTACTTTTTTCACTTATTGTGGTGAACTATCTTTGAAATACAGTGTGTGTATTTCTCACATACACACATCTCCATTACAGGCAGGTTATTATTTTGGGATATTGTTCTCTGCGCCAAAGAGTTACTTTTTTCACTTATAAGGTGAAACACCTTTGAAATACAGCTTGTGTATTTGTCATATACACACATCTCCATTACAGGCAGGTTATTATTTTGTGATATTGCTCTCTGCTCCAAGAGTTACTTTTTTCACTTATAGGGTGAAACACCTTTGAAATACAGCTTGTGTATTTGTCATATACACACATCTACATTAAACAGAGTTTGTTTTATTGTAAATTTTTGATCAAACAATATGTCAGACAGAGAGGTGGCAGGCCCTTCACATGGGAGGGGCAGTGGCACAAATGTTCCTGGAGCAGGCACAGGTCGCAGCACAGTAAGGAGATATCGCAGCAGGGGTCACTCAGCGAGGCCAGAGCTACCGGTGTCATCTAGTGGCCGTGTGTTGACCACCAATCCAACGGTTCTTGAATGGTTGACTAGGTCATCCACTTCCTCCCAGATGACATCTGACATCCCAGCCAAGAGTCGGTGGGTTCGTCAGACACAACCTTTAGTTGGCATGGCCTGGCAGCAGGTCAGGGGCCCTCACCTGTCCCCAACCTGCCTCTGTCCCGTTCTGTTCCCTCAACCAGAGAACTACTATGTGCTGTGGGCTCTGTGCCACTATAAAGTGAGGACGAATTATTTGAGGACAGTAAGCAGCTACGGGGCAGTAAAGAGGTGGGCAGACATCCGCTGGTACAACCACTGATTATCTTCCTCACTAGGCGTTTGAAGAAAGCTGCTTATCAATGACTCCAGACCCAGATTGCTGCTGATGGATGATGGATGGTGACTAATCGACTGTCACTACCCAGGCAAATCAGCATGCAGCGGGCCATCTACGAAAGTGACTCTGAGGAAATCCCTGCCTCCAGCTCCACTATATACTGCCATGGTGTGTCTGGGTCATCTGCCTTGTCTTCTTCATCTCCCTCTTCCTCCTCTGGCTGCTCCTGCTTCTCCTCTTCTAATTTCTCTAATTTCACCAGACATTACTTGTGCTCCAATATCCTCCTCCTTCAGTTCAGCCCACACTGGACTTATGTGGCCATGAGATGTAGTCACCACGTCTTCAGTGCCCTGACCAGACAGATTTTGCAGCATCTGTTCCAGAACATGAAGCAGTGGAATGACGTTGTTCATCCCGTAGTCCTGGCGACTGACAAATAACGTGGTCTCCTCAAAGGGCCTGGGCAAAAGGAAGGTATCATGAATGAGCTGCCACTGGCTGACATCAAAGTTACACAGGGTTGTACTCCTGTCCGCTTGGATCATCAAGAATTCATTAATGGCCTTTCTTTGTTCATAGAATCAGTCCAACTTATAGAGGATGGAATTCCAATGGGTGGAAACGTCGCATATCAGCCTATGTTAGGAGAGGCCATTCTTCCGCTGCAGCTTAAGGAGGGTGTGCTTGGTGGTGTAGGAATGGCTGAAGTGCATGCAAAGTTTCCTGGCCATTTTTAGAATGTCTTGCAGATGGGTGGAACACTTGTGGAACCGTTTGACAACCAGATTAAACACGTGTGCCATGCAGGGTGCATGGCACAGCCCTCTTTTGTGCAGCGCGGACACCATGTTCTTTCCATTGTCTGTCACCATGGTTCCGATTTGCAGTTGTCGCAGAGAAAGCCAGGAATCGATTTTGTCTTTCATGACGCGGAGCAGTTCCTCCCCTGTGTGACTTCGTTCGCCCAGGCAAACCAGGTGTAGAGCTGCGTGACACCGCCATGTCCTGCACATGTGGTATGCTGGAGGAGCACTAAGGGCGACATGTATGAAGGACGGTGCGTCGAAGTGAATAGTCGAGTCTCATTTTCAGTGTATAATGCGCCTGATGTATGAAAGTGTTTTTTGTGCGTTCATAAATGGTGTGTAAAGTTCGACACGCTTCGCCTATGTGTTAGGCGCATTACGGAACATTGGCGCATAAGTAATGTGCCTAACATGTATTAAAGTTATAGACAGGCTGGAAGTAAGAGAAAAGTCATTAGAATAGCATGTCAGTGAATATAAACTATGGTACTGATCCTGCTTGGTGGACCACCGGCTATTTGGTCAGTGTTGCCCCTGTAACTGCCCAGATAAGTGAACTGTGAAGCGATTCTAATAGCGGTGCCTGTCATCTGCATGTCATACTAAATCACAGCATTGTTTCAATACCAAACCACGCTCCCTATGCATATTTCTGCATGGCACAATCTTCTACAACACCAGACAGGCTCTCGGCAGCCAGGGAACAGCTGTTTTTTAATGTGATTTTTCGCGAATAAATTGAGAAAGAAACAAATTTTTGAGAAAAATTTGGCGAATCAGCTAAATCAAATTTTTGAGAAATTCACTCATCACTAGTAGTGACTCCAATGAGACATTCCTATGTCTGATGAGATATTCTGGATACTGATGCTTTTCACTTCTTCACACTCTTTCATTCATTACTCAGTGGAATACCTGACACAACACCCAGTCAGTGCACAGCGCCCAGCAAGTGGGACTGCCCAGCTTGATCTGGTACATAACCTAGTAGCTCAAGAAATATGTATCGTTCATATATCTAAGTATCACTAAGCTTACATGGCCTAATGCATGTCCCATGAGTTTCAGTTGGGATATGTGCCATAGTTCACTGTTCACACAAATAGAAAATTGATATGACATATTGATATGTTTTCTCTATGCTTTTTCTGCGCAAAAAGCATGTTGAGCAGCCATTCAATGGGGCTGATCTGTATCCCAAGCCACAGCAAAATCTGCAGCATCGAGAAAAGACACAGCTAAAATCTAAGGGTATGCCTCTGAATTTTTCCATGTGTTCCATAATGTGTTTTTCTGTCCAAAAAAAAATTGCTGTGAGCCTAGGGTAGATCTCCAGAATTTCTCTTCATTTAGGGTCATTTACTTTACTTTAAAATGTTTTTGGCAGTTACATAATTATCTTATGTCACTTCTTTCTGCCGGCGCTTAGTAAGAGTTGGGAAAAATGCAGCAAAGTCATAGCACTTGATGAGTGCTCTGATTTTACTGTATTTGCAGCGCAATTACGTGCCGAAGTACACCCACAAATACCCTGATAGTCCCACGTTTTTGGGTGGTATTTTAATCCTCCAAAATAGTTCATTTAAAGGGGTATTCCCATTTCAGACTTTTATGGCAAATGAATAGAATATGCCATAAATCTCTGTAAGTGCAGTTGCCTCTTCTGGAACCTGCACCAATCTCAAGGTTGGGGGTTCTCTTACCCACCACCTCGTTTGTGCCGCAGCTGCACAGGATGGAGAGGTGGCCATGCATGCACACCTAACTTATCATTGACTGTCCTATATTAGGTAATATTATTATATGGCAAGCATCCATAGCATTAATTTTCACTACCCGTGACAGAGACAAAGTATAAGGCATTGCCAAATAAATGACTAGCATATTTTTGCAGTTTTGTATTTCCAGGATTTTTTTTCTTGCAATCTGAGACGTGGACAAACCGGCCTGCGAAAAAGAACTGATTACTGTATATGGCTGCAGAACGTGGAAATCTGTTTCCTCTTGAAGGGAAAATGTCATTATAAAATGACCTTCGTGACAAAGCTTATTTTTTTCATAACAGTCTTCCAAGAACCAGAACTTTTTTTATTTTTAAATGTTGAGGCAAGATGACTGCCCCCATAATCAGATATAGAAAGCAGCTTTAAAACATCTTTAATCAAAAAACAAAAGCATTTATGAAGATAAGAATATGTATCATTATCTGGTTTTAATCAGAATAACAATATTGGTGGAACAATCTCTTTAAAGGAACACTAAACTCCAGAAATGAGTGATAAAAGTAAACTGGAGACAATCTTGACCCTGATGTTTGTCAGTCTGCCGGATTTCCTGCTGTGAAGCTCCTGAGAGGTGTTCATTAAGAAGGCAGAGACAGGACAGTGGGGGGAAGCTCCTGCTGCAGCTACAATGGTATACAGAACAGTGAAGAAAAGGAGAGGAGAACATAGCGGATCTTATGACTTATATACAGAAGATTTCTTGATATATTTTATCAGATGTAAATGTAATGTAAGACAAAAAGGGATGAGAATAAGAATATTGGTGATACATTCTCTTTAAAAGAATACTAGAAACCTAGAAATGAATGATATGAGCAAACAGGAGATACTTTTGACCATGTTGTTTGCCAGTCTGCAGGGTTTTCTGCATATTCTACATATTCTTTAAACAAATAGTTTTGAAGAAATCCTGAGGGTAAATCTTCTGCTGATCTGTTCCATTTTGGCTGTTAAGCTGCTGAGGTGGATTCACTAAGAGGCTAGAAACAGGACAAATGGGAGAGGCTCCTGCTGCAGCCTATTGTCTTACAGTGGTACACAGAACAGTGAAGAGAAGGAGAGGAGAGCATAGCAGATCTTTTGGCTCATATCCAGAAGATTTCTTTAAATATTTTATCAGTTGTAACAGTAATAGAAGACAAAAAAGGTAAAAGTAAAATAGCAGAGATGAGATGCTTTAAAAACTTTTCTTGTGCTTTTTCTATGTCCTTTTAAGGATCTGGATTAATCATGATAAATCAACCTCACCATTTTTTCCGCTTGGTGCAGCAATTTACCCTGTCCTTGTTGTCCATCCCACAGATGCCCTAGGTCCAGTATGGTTTTGAACATATAACAATAAAGGCTTTGACTGAGAATGTAATTGAAGTACGGATGTTTTATACACCATCATTCATTGCTTAATAGAGATTTTTCTTCTTTTAGACTAGGAATGTGAAAGGGAGTCGAAAGTGCAAACAATAGCAGATGATTCAGAACTAGAAGAAGGGCAGGTCAGGTGGAACCAAGCTCCTGTCATCTGCAGCTGCAAATCCAAGGGACGTTTCATACTGATTATATGGATTCTGATCTATTTCTGGCAGAGTAAGATGTGATAACCTTTTCCTTGACAAACAGATCTCTATTACTTCTATTATTGCAATTGTATACTGCAGCAGACCTGCTCTCATTGTCAAGACATCTTGTAGACCTTGCGCAGCAGAGAGATTAACAAATGTGTGGCTTTGAATACAATGCCTTGTGAATAGTGTGTAGGTTTTAGTAGATGCAACAGGGTCAGTCGCTGAATGAAAGAGGTCGGAAAGTAACAAGCGTGTTTATGTTTAGTCTATTGGATCAGCATACAGGTCCCTGCTCCCTGGTCTCCGATAACTGAATGGCAGAATACAGGGGGAAAAAAAAACCTATTAAGTTTCCTTCCCAAAGCACAGAATAACAGCAAGGCCAGTTTATCTGTATCCTCTATGGATTACACAAAGGTTTCTGTCTCTATGTTAATTGACTGAAGCTTTCAGAACGTGGATGGAGAGGTTAGAAGCTGGCAATTTCATTTTATCCCTGTAGCTATACGTTGCTTAGCTCTCCTGGGAAGAAAAAGGTACAAGGAGGGGATAACCTGAAATTGTATTTATTTAAAACATTTTGGAGCGAGAGAACAATCTTGAACTTGCCTCTGTCTGGGGAAATTAAACCGGTTTGGTTACGGAGTGTCTCATTGTCTAAAAAATGGGAAGTCACTGTGAAAACTTGCAGAAACGCTGGAATACTCCTGAAGACAAGTACAAGAAATGGAAATATCAAGCAAAAGACTGAAACAGCTTTATCTGATGGGAGCCAGGACAAATCAATCGCTTTTACTCAGATTATTATAAGAGATTAACTGCTTTATTCCTTGGCTAGTTATAGATAATCATCAATAGAATTAGCACTGCCGGCCCTCGTTGGTCCACAGAAGGGCATGTTCACATGGGACAGACGCGCTTTGCAGATTACAGTACTAGCAAAGAAGATATTTTTTTTAAATAAGTTTCATCCATCTGATGTGGAAAAAATCTGTGCCGAATCCACATGGAAATTGACCTGCTGTGCTGATTTTATTGGTATGGTCACACAGGGCAGATTTGCTGCCGATTTTGGTACAGATTTTGTAGTGGATTTGTCTGCAGATTTTTCTACATTGACTTCTATGGGAGAAGGTAAAATTCACACTAAAAACTGATGCAATGTAGAGAAAAATTCACAGTAAAACCCGTGATAAACCTGCAACTAAACTGTGACAAAATGTGTGCGGAGGAGTGTTTAGCGCAGCACAGTAGTAATTAGGTAAATAGGGGAGGAGTACATAGAGCAGCACTATATTTATCAGCAGGCACATATGGAGGGTTTAGAGCAGTATCAGAAACATAGTAAATGAAGAATAGCAGACAAATATCTGAGGATGTAGTGCAGCGTTTTACAGTAGCAGGCAGATATTTGCTGCAAAAATCTGCCAGCTACTGTACAATGCTGCACTAAATTTCCCCAAAACATCTGCCTGCTATTATAGCTCATATACTAGGCTGCTGATGAGGGTGCTTTAGTGCATCACACAGTATATTGAGTATGGTAGTAGGCAGATGTCTGATGAGGGGGAATTAGTTCAGCACAGTATAGTATATTGCACTGCACTAAATTACCCCACAACATCTGCCTGCTACTATATTGTGCTGTTGACGATGGAGGTTTAGTGCAGCATAGAGTATACTAAGTATAGCTGCAGGCATATGCCTGCAACTATACTTTCATGATCATATGCTGGGTACAAAATACTCATTGGACACAGGACAGAGCAGGTCCGAACGCACAGCACAGGTTGGGGGCAGGGTGATTCAGTCCGCACGCTGATAACAATGTACTAACTGAGAAGGCAGGAGCCGGGCAGCAACGCTGTCGGAGGCTGGAATGCTGTATGTGCGGGACTGTGCAGCAGGCAGCAAAAGCTGCTGCTCCCCTGCTCACAATGCTCCAAAATACTCACTGCACAACAATAGTGGATGGAGGGGCTAGAACACTGCTATAAGAAAGCATAGTGGGGCACCGTGACCAACTTGTTGGTTACGTTGACAATGAAGAGCTCTGTGATATATACGATTATATGATAGAGGAGAGGAGCTGAGCTCTGTGATATATAGGGTTATATGATAGAGGAAGAGAAGCTGAGCTCTGTGATATATAGGGTTATATGATAGAGGAGAGAAGCTGAGCTCTGTGATATATAGGGTTATATGATAGTGGAGAGAAGCTAAGCTCTGTGATATATAGGGTTATATGATAGAGGAGAGAAGCTGAGATCTGTGATTTATTGGGTTATATGATAGTGGAGAGAAGCTGAGCTCTGTGATATTTTGGGTTATATGATAGAGGAGAGAAGCTGAGCTCTGTGATATATAGGGTTATATGATAAAGGAGAGGAGCTGAGCTCTGTGATATATAGGGTTATATATGATAAAGGAGAGGAGCTGAGCTCTGTGATATATAGGGTTATATGACAGGGAAGAGAAGTTGAGCTTTGTGATATAGGGGGTTATATGTAGAAGAGAGAAGCAGCTCTGTGATATATAGGTTATATGATAGAGGAGAGAAGCTGAGCTCGGTGATTATAGGGTTATTATAGAGAAGAAAGCTGAGCTCTGTGATATAGAGGGTTATATGATAAAAGAAGAAGCTGAGCTCTGTGATATATAGGGTTATATAATTCAAGGGAGAAGCTGAGCTCTGTGATATATAGGGTTAAATGATAGAGGAGAGAAGCTGAGCTCTGATATATATGGTTATATGTTAGATGAGAGAAGCTGAGCTCTGATATATAGGGTAATATGATAGAGGAGAGAAGCTGAGCACTGTGATATATAGGGTTATATGATAGCGGAGAGAAGCTGAGCTTTGTGATATATAGGGTTATATGATAAAGGAGAGAAGCCGAGCTCTGTGATATATAGGGTTATATGATAGAGGAGAGAAGCTGAGCTCTGGGATATATAGGGCTATATGATATTTAAAATAAAAAAAGATTATCTTTAAAAAAAAAAAATGAATGAACAATGCATAAAAGGTAATAGCACAATATAAGTAGTTTCTTGCATCAGTTTAATATTATACACATAGGTACAAACCGTATAGCTTAAAAACAAATAAAAATAGGTGTAATACTCTGCAGGATATATCACTATGTGAGAGAGAGACAGAGAAAAAAAAATCACCCATCTTTCTCATAGTTCTGAATATCAAATGCCCATTCTAGTTACAAAGGACGAGAAATTTAAATATACACTATCAATTTACACTTAGCTTTTCACTTCCAATGATTCCTTAGGTTATGTCTACACAGCAAATATTGAAATGCCATCTTATTTTGGACAGCATTTTGTCATTTGCTATGTGCACATAGCCTTTAGTCCTCGGTACAACGGAGAACCTCTCCCTTCCGCCAGCTCACAACGGGAATGAATCAATCATTTTGCCACTTTGGGGGTTGGTGACAAAAAGAGATACCCCTGCTGGAGAGAAAACGCCATTTCATAAGCTCTGCTTGGAAACCCACACAAAAGGCTGCCAAATGCTGTAGCGAGACAACCCCTTTAAGACAAAATCCACCATATTCAGATTTGCAGAAGATGGCATGTTCCCTTTTTTTGGGAAAAGCGACGTGAAAAAAACCCTCTGGGGGAAATCCGTTCACTGTAGACTACTGATGAATCCAAAAAGACAAAAAAATAAAAAATAAAATCACATGTTAATTGAACTCCATGGTAAAAACAACAACATACAGAGTGAAGCCTGATACGTTTCAGGTCATGAAGTCTATGTGGATTGTCGACCGTCGGTTTTCAGACCGTTTTCAAATCTGAAAACCGCCTGAAAATTTTCCATAAACCTTGCCCTACAGATATACTCTTATATTACAGTCCATTCCATGTATTTATTTTTGTAGTGTAATTTTATTACATATATACTAATATTATGTGTTTTGTTTTATACTTATTGAGGACTGCTGCTTTTTTTTTACAGGAATTATGTCAGAATTCCCTTTTACCCGTTAAAATGAATTTACGCGTCTAATGAAAAATACTTTTTTTTTTTTCCATAACTTTCCAATTATTTTAATTATGTAATTTTATTACAATTATGAACTTAAATAATGATTTTTTTTCTATTTGTATTACTATTGAGGACTGCTGTTTTTGTAAATTATGTCAAATGTGTCAACTTTGTATCCTTTTTCCCCAGTTAACTATATGAAAGCATTTACAATGAAACCCTTCAATTATTTATAGACATCCAATTTTTATGTGTGTTGAACAAAAAGCCAATTTTTTCCCAAATTTTTTTTAAAATGATCTTTGTTACATATAAGAAATGTCTGTATTGCCTATTTTTTGCTTGGGGCTAACTTTACTATACGCTAAAATTTTAAAATGCACAATTGGTTCTGGAAAATTTTCTGCTCTATTCAAAAAGGGGTTAAACACAAAATCGATGCCTAATTGGTGATAAAAGGGGCTAAAAGATCTCTATGTGTGGATTATAAAAGGAAAAAACAAAACTTTTTAATTACTTTGCCCCCGCTGATAACTGTAAAAAAATTTTTAAACA
>JAODAL010049749.1:0-27938 GCA_025379985.1 Phyllomedusa bahiana | reverse complement strand
TTTGCCACTACCCATTTAATTTCCTTACAGCTCTAACAGATTTACATCTTTTTGCGAGAAGACTAATTTTTAAGAAACTACATGCTGATAAGGGCAGTGATGTGTTGTCTAACGAAGAGGAGAATAATGCTGTCCGGATTTTGGAGGAATTAGCAACTAAACAAAATGAGTAATTGGTTGGTACGTTTCCTTCACAACTTTGTTTTAGGTCTACACATTTCCCCCATTGTCTCCTTGTCCCTCGGTAGAAATATTTGTAAAACTTGTATCCTCTGAGATGAAATCCCGCTATAAGGGTTGTAGTAGGGACAATTTGTCTAGCCCTCAGAGAGAGGCACTAAAACAACTACAATCAATGAGGGACATAATATTTAAATCTGCGGACAAGGGGGGCAACGTGGTGATCTGGCCAACATCAAAATATGAAAAGGAGGCATCCCATCAGTTACGTGATAAACAGACTTATAAAAAGATCGCCTATAATCCGACTAATGCATTTATGGCTGAGTTAATTTTAGAAAAAGCATTGGAAGATGGTACAATCTCAAAAAAGGTACATGACTTTTTATTGGTGAAATTCCCTTAAACTCCAACGCTGTATCTGTTGCCCAAGATACACGAGGACCCCGTCAATCCGCCGGGACATCCGATTGTGTCTGGCATTGGCGGAACGTCCGATCCAGCTTGTAAATTTATTGACTACTACTTGAAGCCTCTTGTGGAATTGTTACTTTCATTTGTACGGGAGACGACGGATGTCCTTAGGCGAATTGACGGGGTATGTATTGAATCAGGGGTATATTTGGTTACAGCTGATGTTGAATCGCTGTATACTAATATTCACCATGTCGATGGCCTAACTGCCGTAGAATTTTTTCTAAAACGGAGTGGTTTGGAGACGAAATTCTGTCAATTGATTCTGGATCTCTTGGAGTTTATCTTGACACATAATGTATTTGTATTTAGAGACAATTATTATGTGCAACAGCAGGGTACTGCCATGGGGGCAGCATGCGGCCCATGGTACGCTAACCTGTTTTTGGGGTACTGGGAACGCGGCATTTTCCATGAAGACATCATAGAGTCCGTCGATCGGGTCCAATGTTGGCTCAGGTACATCGATGATGTGCTGTTCCTATGGCACGGCACAATGTCACAGTTAGATGACTTCATGGGAAGCCTCAACAACAATGAGTTTAATATCAAACTAACATTTAAGGTGGACTTGAGACAAATTTACTTTTTAGATATTGCTGTCTGTATATATGAAAGCAGTATGTTACAAACTGATGTTTACCGCAAAAGTACATCTGTTAATTCCCTATTGCATGCGACTTCCTTCCACAATCCAGCTATGATAAGAGCCATCCCCACAGGGCAATTTTTACATATGCGGCGTATATGTTCCCATATTTAAAATTTTGAGGCTCAAGCCCTAGACTTGAAAGAACGTTTTTTTTAGAACATGGCTACAGCAAAAGAAAAATGAAACAAGCTTACTTTCGGGCCAGAAAAACTCCAAGAGACCAATTACTCCAGCCAAAGCAATGGAATAAAAAGGGCGATACACAGACTAGGTTCATTACCACGTATAATCAACAATAGTCAAACTTACGTAAAATCCTGTGTAAGCAATGAGACATACTAAAAATGATCTGCTATTGGCCAATGAGATCCCAGATTTTCCATTGATGACAGCTCGTAGGGCACCAATCTAAAGGATCAACTAGTTTCAAGCCATTATGTGGAAGAGAAACTCAATCCATTTACTACTTGTGGACCAAAACGGGGCTTTTTCCCGTGTGGGAATTGTGTTGCGTGTTGCAACATGAGTCTCTCCAGTACTTTCAAAACTTCGGACCAATCCCGTGAATTTCAGATCTGGCACTATATTACGTGCAGTACCAAGAATGTAGTTTATATGGTACAATGTCCTTGTCAGAAACTATATATTGGTATCACATCACTTGAACTTAAGACCCGTGAACACGTCCATGATATTTCAGCAGCAAAAGATATTGAAGATCTCTCTCAATTAAAAACACTTCCTAGGCATTTTTTGAGGTATCACGGATGTGATTCTAGATTGCTTAAGGTATGTGGTATTGATATTGTACACCTTGGAATTAGAGGTGCCAATATTATGAAGGCACTTGAGCAAAGAGAGACAAAATGGATTATAGCACTGAATACCATGTCACCTTTTGGTTTAAATGAGAAACTAGATTTTGCCTCTTTTTTGTGAATCTATGTACCAGACTCTTTGGGATTCCCTTCATATATGTATGCATTATTGTTCTTTTCTGTCTTCTCCTCTTTTTATTTAATGTTTTTATATAATTATGTTTTTAACCTTGTTTTTCTATAGTGTGCTTTTGTGGATTGGCGTGATATCCCTTTATAAAAACTTAATGAACCATCGAAGTTAGATGTGACACTATCGCCACCTTTTATGATGCCCAACTGGATACAACTTTGAAACTGTATCGTGAATTTACATATTTATGAGAATTGATTGCATAATTGCGTTTGGTTGAGGTATTGCAGCATTATAACTATGCATGTGATTTTTTATACTGGCTGTGTGTTGGACAGCAGATCTTTTTGTCTGCGGCTCCACTACTTAGCACAGCATTCCTGTCCTATTGTGGGAGAGAGGGAGGAGCATCACTAATCTTTCTACTTCTTCCTTTGCCAGAAGGAGCCTGCATGTCACCCCTCTTGCTTCTACACATCTTGGTAGAACCATAAACTGTTTGTGCTATTCCCATGTCAGGTGCTGCGGAAAGGCACTTGACCTCCATTGCCTAGTGGTCATTGCGGCTCTGACTAAAGTATATTCTAAAGCTTTTCAACAGAGCAGTTAATTCATATTGATGGGCTGGGAGTGATGCAGTAAGTTTCTGGTAGCTGTTCACTGCTGACTGCAGTGCTTCCACTGCAAGAAAAAGCATGAGGGAGGATTATTAGAGAGAACACAATGATCAAAGTGGTTCAACTCATACTCAATTGTATTCAAGTTTGCAAATTAAGATGGTCAGGATAGTACTTGAAAGTCTTGGTCATGCTCTTCCATTTATTGTTGGACATTTCTAGCCATATGAGATGTCACATTGTCTTACTGAATCATCCCATTCATCCCAGGAAAGGCAATCAGCACCTATGGGTGTATGTGATTTGCAAAGATGGATTCATACTCAAATTGGTTGAGAGCATCTTTAAAATTGATGAGTTGGCCCAGAGAATGCAACAAAAACATAAAATTATATCTGGAGGAGGAGGAATTGAACATACAGTATCTTGAAAAAAACACCTTAACTACAGTGAAGCATGGTAGTGGCTCGGTGCTACTCTGGGGCTGCTTTGCACTAGAAGTCTTCAGTAGGGAGGGCAAGATGTATTCAATCAAATATTATGAAATCCTAAGAGAAAATGCCATGCTTTATGTCAGGAAGTTGAAGTTTGAACATTAATGAACCTTCCAAAAATACAATAATTGAAAGCATGCCTCAAAGTTTACCAAGGCTTTTTCAGAAGAGGTCCTAAAAGATTTTGGAGTGGCTGTCACAGTCACCAGACTTGATCCTCTTACAAAATCTGTGATGGATTTTTTTAGGAGGCTGAAACATCATACCCCAAAATATTAGAGAAATGGAGGCAATTGCCCATGAGAAAAGGCCTAATATTCCCCAGATATGCTGCCAGAAGCTGGTGTCTCACTGCACATCAAATTTGAAGTAGGTCATAACAGTAAATGGGTGTTTTCCTAAATACAAAAAGTTTTAGAGAGATTATATAACTCTATATGTAAGTCATTAAAAGGGGCAATATGGGCGACATGTTGGATTTGAGCTGCACTATTTTATTGCCGTATTTTGCACCAAAAAACTGTTGTAGAACTATTTTATATGCACCTCAAATATGCTAGCTATGCACCTAAAAGATGCTATGTGCCTAAGTTATGCACCTAAGATATGCTTGTATGCAAAGTACCCCCACCCCCGATTTTGAACCACATATGTATGCGGGTTTATACATTTGGAGCAAAATATACACTCATTTAATGCACTTTAAAATTGGCTTGTTGTTGGCGCCTCTTCTAAAACATGTTGTCCTATGTGTTGAATTTGGAGAAACCTTTTGTTTTATTAGTTGTGTTCAGCTATTTACATGGTTCTTGTTTAAATGATTTTTTTACTAACAGCTGAAAGTTTTTAAATGTTGAAAATAAACTTAAATAAACCTAAATAATTTGTTGCGATGTAATTTTGGACAAAAAATAAGTCAATCTATAGTATATTTGCTGTTCCTTTTAGCCACACCTGTTTTTCTAGACATGTTTATAGTTGTAAACCTATTATAATAAATAATTAGCTCCATAAAAAAAAATGAGCCACCTCACATAAACCAGAACTACAATGACCTAGAAATTTGGGCATATTTTGCTCACTAAATTTCCACTATTGAGTTTTCTTACTTTGGTGAAGTTATAAGAAATTTCTACTTTTCATTGTGTCCACCATTATCATTTTCCATGCATAGCAACACAAAATTGCCGAAATGTCAGTTGACATCGTTTACTTCCCTTGACTGGTAAATTCTGTTCAAAACTTTGAAGCTCTTCCAGCTGAGGCATCATAAGTAGGAAGAACTCATTTAATTTTGCCCTAATTTTTTTGTACTAATCCTCCGTAATTCCTTCTGGAAATGTATGGCTGAATTGACAACTTGGTATTTCATATCACTTGTCAATAGGCTATGTCTATGTCTCTATACAGTTTGATGCTGTCAGCACTGATAGTACAGTGTCTGAGTGTGAAAGGACAAACTTCACTGTCATATGGAAAAGTACTACCCAGATTTTATGGTACTCATAGATTTCTAGGAGTAATAGAGGAACAGCATGAAGCAGCATTCTAATGAAAGATGCTTCCGAATTGTAACAGACATGTCAATAGAACTGACATAGTCAAGCAATTTACAAGGGGCAGACTAGAAAGATCTGTGTGATTTGCATAACACATCTTTTCACTAGAATTTGGGGCACCATACAATAAATCTGCTGAGATTAATTGTATGCCTTTCCATACAACATTTTCTGCTCTGAATTAAATAGTGAGAACAGTTCATAAAATCTTGAGACAGCTTACAGAAGGGGTGGCAGTTTGAAGCTTTTATTTTGTATGTGACATCATTCTTAGCCTATCAATTAGTCATGGAATGAGAACAATTTACAATTATGTTTCATAAATGATCTGCACTTTGCTAATAGGTTACAACTCAAGTCTTGTAATCTAAACAAAGTGGAAGTACCTTCTGGAAAAAATGATGTTTGTATAGTTTTAGTGTCCAACTGACAGCCAGAAGCCTGTTCAACACGGATAAGGGATTTGTCAAATACATTCAGTTTTGTCCTTTTGAGATTTAACATGCCAAAACTGGACATGAGCAAATAAGTAAGAAAAGAATTTCAGTTAATAAATACTTTACTCTTTGGAGAGCATTGAAAGTCAGAGTGATGGAAGTCAGAGTGTCAGAGAAAAGCATTTCTATTGGCAGGGGAGACTTTTAAGTGATGCCAGTTGATTATTGGTCACTGGACATGTAAGGCAAGCAAATGCCTGTTCAAGGGGGGTTCAAATATCACATGCAAATGAAGCCTGCAACGATTAAACACTACAAGTTTAGCAGAGAATAATTTATTACTGTCACAGGAAAAGTGAAACGAAAAGTAATTTCTCCATTGAGAAGCCTCTTTTTGTATTAAAACACAAAAAGTCATCTGTTTTTGTTTCCTGTTCAAGTTCCCAACAGCCAAAAAACACAATGATTTTTTTTTTTTTTTTTTAAATGAATGTAACTTTTGTATCAGATTAAAATCTGTAAAAGCAGTTTGATTCCCAAGGTGTTTCATGACTTCATTAAATTGATTCAATTATCTACGTGTTAAGTTTGCCTTAATATTTATAGTAATGATAATCATTTGTCATCACCAAAAAGTTTAGCTTTGAGTAAGATCATACAGTTTGTTACCAGTGCTGCTTAGAAATAACTAATGCTGCTTGAGTTCTAGGTTAGGAGAAGGATTTCCTCAAGTACATTAAATGTAAACAGATGGGATATATGTTTGACAAGCTAGAAGACTAAGAAAAGTAAGGGAAGAACATGTCACTTCAGTGGATAGAACTGTGAATAAGTGACCTTAAAAGGTGTGTCTACAATTAATCAAAATTTTAAAATTCAATTTTAGATCAACATAAAATGTTAAGTGAGTTCATAAATACCTAATTTTACTTATAATTTAACTTATACTGGTCATGATTTAAAACCTAAATTTCATTCTAAAGTTTCTCTGACAATGCTGCTGAATTAATAGGAAACATACAACAAGCGTTTCATTCACAAACCTTAACCCCTAATGGGGTTGTCTACTAAAAAAAAAATATATTAAATTGGGCAAAAAAAAGTTACTTACTTGTCTTCCTGCACCTAGTGATAGTCTCCTCTTTACCTCTGGGTTGCCCCAATACAATGGAGAGGTGTGTGTAGGTGTATCGAACAAGAGCCTATCCTCTTTGTTGGGACATGAGAACCCAGAAGAAAAGAGGAGCTGATTGGTTGGTGCTCCAGAGCGGCAGTGGCAAGTATCAGTTTCTTTATTCTTTTGCCCACCCTGGCTGCAATGTCAATGTAATTTTCTTTTATTGGAAAACCCCTTTAACACTATTTAATGTATATATCCATCATGAACGAAGGCTACACTCTGTTCCATGATGGATAGATAAATAAATAAATATATGTATAAATATATATATATATATATTCAATACTGATTCAATACAATAAAGTGGAACCGTGGCAAAACAATTGTGAATTTGCAGTTGCAGCAGGAGTCCAGGTACCTGTATCTGCAGCACCGGATCATTATGACATTATATAATATTATATATAATTTATTTTATATATATATATATAAATTATTTATATTATATATATATTATATATATATATAATAATATATATATATTATATATATTATATATATATAATGCTGCAGATACATGTAGCTGGACTCCTGGACTCCTGCTGCAACTGCAAATTCACAATTGTTTTGCCACAGTTCTGCTTTATAGTATTGAATCAGATGCGGCCTCAGTCAGGGAATCTCCTTAATTTCCCCATTCACCTCTTCAAATAACATACTCAAGGCCTCAATAAACGTGCAAATTTTCTTTTACTTTTATCTGCAAACGTATGCTATATGAATCACAGACTGTACAGTCCACATACAGCTTTTTAATCGTCATGAACAACGTGAATAAAGTCAATACTTAGCTGAATTTAATTCAGCTTCACATCACTGTAAGATGAACTCCAGCATCAGAGCTAACTAGAGAAGCGTCCATACTCTATGTTGCCAAGCAGCTTCAGCTGCAACTGCCAATATCAGGAGCTTAACCTTTTAGATGCCACGGTCAGTAGTGACCATGTCATCCGAGAAAGATAAATGAGGTTCCCTCTGCCAGCCCAATATCCCCCTCGCAATGTGATAGCAGGATGCCAATTTGTTGTCATAGCAGCTAGAGTCCTGCCAACTTAGTACACCTATTAGGAGTTATTTAGATTCCTGCCAGCAATAGGTTGGCAGGCATAATACACTTTAAGGCAAACATATTGTAGTGTGTTTTACTAGCAGTGAAGCAAAGTTATAGTGAATTTCCCAGGTGGGACTAAATAACTAATTTCCAAATGTTTAATGTTTTATTATGTAACAAAATTAAACACTGCAAAACACATATTTGGTATCACCATATTGGTAACAACCTAAACTACAATAATTATGTTATTTAACCAGTTTGGTGAAAAAAAAAACAAAAAAAACAAAATAATAAAATGAAAACAATGAAATAATTGTGTCTTGTTCATTCACCTCCCAAAAACGAAAAAAGTGATAAAAGCTGCATGCACACCACAGTTGAACCAATAAGAAAACTGCAGTTTGTCCCACAAAAACAAAAACAAGCCATTATACAGCTCATGGCAATACAAAAACATTTTTTTTCATTCCTAGAAATTTCAAAAGTGTTTTATTGTGCAAAACATAAAACACTTTTATCAGTTTGGTACCACAATAATCACATTAACCTCAAATATTAAGCTAAGATGTTATTTAAGCAATAAAGTGAACAATACAAATAAAAAATCAAACCAAAATTAAAGCTGAAAAAGTTATACAATTGCTGTTTGTTTTCCATGTTTTACAATACATTATATGTAGCCCAAAATAGTATGCAAAAAAATGATAAAATGTGCTTTGTCCTAAAGGTCTTTAGGGGTTAAGGTTTAGCTAAGCTTCTACAATGCAAAGAGCCAGGTAGCTGTCACAAGGCTGCTGTGCAATGTTTTCCCAGAATTTAGATTACCAAGTAAGTTCCAAACAGACAGTAAATCAGAAACAATCTCTTTATTACTTCAGGTCTAAAGTTTTCAGAATTGTGAATGCAGCTGTGAAGTACAAAGATGTACAGTTAGGTCCATGTCCATGTATACAGTATTTGGACACTGACACAAATTGTGTTCTTTGTACCTGTTTACTGAAACATATTCAAGTTATAGTTATATTATGGACATTGACATAAAGTCCAGATTTTCAGCTTTCATTTGAGGGTATCCACATTAAAATTGAATCAAGGGTTTCAGCTCCTTAACATGTGCCACCCTGTTTTTAGGACCAAAAGTAATTGAACAAATTAAATAATTGTAAATAAAATGTTAATTTCTTATACTTGGTTAAAAACACTTTGTTGGCAATGACTGCCTGAAGTCTTGAACTCAAGGACATCACCAGACACTATGGGCGACATGTATGAACTCTTGCTGTGCCAGAGTCTGGCATCTTTTCAGCCCGAGATCCAGAGTAGCCCCATTCACAATAATTTTCAATGGCCCATACGCCAGTATCAAGTGCATTACAGAGCGCTTGTTTTGTAATGCACCTGATTTTGGGGGGCGTGCTGGAGGCGGGGCACACTATAGTTTTATAGGTACGTTACGGCAATTCCAAGCGCATTACTGCTGGAACAGGTAAACAACTTTCAAAGTGGTTTGCCAAAGTGGGCCAGAATTAACGTTTATGCACTAGAATGCGACTGATTTATGACCCGTAGTAGAGTGGGGTGATAATTTATTCGCATTCTACACTAATATAATGTGCATAAAAATTGCCGTCTCAAAGCCAAAAATCATACATGTCGCCCTGTGTTTCTTCCTTTTTAATGCTCTATCAGGCCTTTACTGCAGCGGTTTTCAGTTGCTGTCTGAAGTTTAGTCTTTTTTTTTTTCCAACATGTTTTTATTGAAGAAATTTTTGGAATGTAAAACAGCAATTACAAACCAGGGAAAGGTCATATAACATGGGACAGATGGTCCTCTCCTATACAGGTATGATGTTTAATCCCTTTTTCCAGGGGTTTTACAAATAAATGGGGCATAGATTATGACACTGGTCATGGAAATTTTTTAAATTACCAGTTCGAATTTAATAGTCATATAACCGGTATTATAAACCCAAGAAAACCCATGGAAATTGGCGGCGCCGTGCAAACCCGCAGAAGGGGTTCCCGAGCCAAATCCCCCTTTGGGTGTTTCCCGGGGGCCTTTGGGGCCCCCTTGGGGTCCCCAAAGGGGTTTAAAAAAAAAAAAAAAAAACCCCCTTTTGGTTTTTTCTCCGGGGCCAAAAAACCCCGGGCCCCCAAACCCCATTTTCCCGTCTCCCCAAAGCCGGGCCCGGGTTTTTTTCATTTTCTGTGTTCCAGGGCAAAACGGGGCCCCCTTTGGGAAAGGGTTGCCCGTGCCCCGAGGGGATACCCCAAAATTTTGGGGGGGGGACTTCTGGCTCACCCCCCGGAAGCGTGAGAGGTCCGTTGTTTTTTTGAGGTGGCAAAAAACCCGTTTTGTGATGAAATTTACCAGTTAGGCCTCCCCTTGAGTTTTTGGTATCCCAAAAACCCAAGGTAGTAAGGCTAAAACATTGCTTGATTTTTGATCGAAAAGGGGTGGGAAAAGAAAGAAAAAAATAAATTTTTTTTTCCATAACTGAAAAAAATTGTTTTCCTTTCTGCTCTTTATATGGGGAAAGTTTCCCCCAGTCCACCCCAAAAATAAGGGGAAAAGTTTCCTAGGAATAATTTGTGTGGGGGGGGGATGGGTTTTAATCCGAGTGTAGTAGGGTTTTTCCTTTTGCTGTTTCTGAAAATTAAATATAGTAAGCTTCTTAGAGGGCTAGAGAGGGGGGGGACCCTGGGAAGGGGCCAAAGTTTCAAAATTCCGGGCCCAGTCGGGGCAAAAAGAAGAAAGGTTATGGTTAAAAAATTAGCGAACCCCGGGGCCCAAAAAAGGGACTAAATTTTTTGGGGGCATGCCCAAAAGGGGCGTGTGTGAGGTCACTTTTGGGGGGAGTGGGTTTTTTGGGGAAACGGCAGGGGAGGAGGAAGTACCCATTAGGTAACCCCCTGTGTGGGGAGAAATTCCCTATTGTATACAAAAAATGCCTTTTCCCCATTGGGACATGGAGGGGATATTTTTCCGTTTGCAAATCTTTAGAAAATTTAGGATGTCTCCTTTTGGATAGGGGTTTTTAATGTGTGTTGTCCAGGAGGCCCAGGCCCTGTGGTTTGGTGGTGTAATCCCGTGGGAGGCAAATGATTTTTATAGAAACGGGAAAACGGGCCCCTTTGGACATATGTGTAGATGAAGTCAGTGTTTAAAAGGGGGGTCCCCCCAAACCCCCAGGCCCTGGGGTTTGTTTGAAAATTTCCCAAAAATTTTAAAACTAATGCTTGAAAGTAGTAAAAAAGGGTTTTGGGGACCAAAAAAGGTCAAATTTTTAGTCTGGTTTAAATTAAAGAGAAATGGTTTTCCTCGCCCATGGGCCCTTTTAAAATTTTCCCTTTTTTTTTAATTTCCCCCCCGGGGGAAAATTGGGCCAGGGGGCTCGACCCCCCTGGAAGTGTGGGTTTTCCCCCGGGAAGGGGGAAAAGGATTGAAAAAACCCAAGGTTAAGACCCTGTATTTGTCTTGCCTTTTTTCCCCCAACCCCCGGGTTTGTGTTTATAAGAGGGTGGGTTTTTAGATACTGTGGGATGTCTAAAAAAAGGCATGTTTAGAATGCTAGTGGGGGAATATTTTTGTTTGTTTTTGGGAATCTTTTTTAATGTTAGTGTAGAGTGATTCGTTGGTACCCCAGTCCCCCAGGGCATAAAATTTTGGGTTTTTTGCTGGGTTATAAAAAGGGGATGCTCGGGAATTTTGATACCCCCTTTTTTTTTAGGCGGGAATAAAACCCACTTCACATCTTTGGGTTTGAGGAAATTGGGGAGGATTGAAGAATGTAGAAAAAGCTTAAAAAAATTTTTAACCATTTTTGTTTAATTTTAGGCTCTACCTAGGGGGGGTAATGTGAGATTTTTAAAAAATTTTGTTAAAAGGGGACCCCGAGGGTCTAATGAACGGCTTATGTTAAAGTTTTAGGGGGAAGGTTGTTTTCCCTGGTGATGGGGACCCCGGGAAATTTTTTACGATCGGTTCGCCATTTAAAAGGGGGTAAAAAATTTGTCCACGGGGGTTTCCAATTGCCCTTTAAAAAATAAGACCCCCGGGGTTTTGTGTTCTTTAAACCTTAAACCCCGACGCTTTCCATTTTTTTTGGATATCCTTGGGAATGTGTGGGTGCCCGCCAATTGGGGGGAGAAAATATACCCTCGGGTCGTCTGAAAATTTGTTAAATTTTTTGTTTTCCCTGGGTGCCCGTTTTAAACCCGGGTTTTAAGGGGGCCCCGGGTTTAAAAAGGGTGGAGAATAAGTGGGTCTATTGGGGGTTTTAAAGGGGGGGGGGAGAGGGGGCAGTTGGCGGGTCCCTTTTTGAATGGGGAATGGGTTACATTTTTAAAACCCCACAGTGAAGTAGTGGGGGGTTTTTTTTTTGGGTTTGTGTTGCGGGAAGGGAGCAGGTTTTCCCCAAAGCCACAAAAAGACGGGGGGTTTGGTTGAGGAATCTCCATGTTACAGAGTGGAAAGGGGCCTTTTCGGCGTTAGACCCAGCAGAAATGGAGATGGGTTGGTCGGGGGTCATTTCCGGGTCGTGGTTCCCAAACACCCGTGCTTTATCCCAACCGGGGAAAAATTTTGGATCAAATTTAAAAAAGGGGAAATTGTTTTTAAGAAGGGGGTTATTACCATTGTACCGCGGCAAATTAAAATTTGGTGAGAATTTTGTAGTTGCTTAAGGAGGGGTATAGGACGTTGGGAAATTTGTGGTTGGGGTCGGGCCCCTTTTGGGGTTTTTTGGGGAGGGAAGGGTTTTTGGGGAAATTCATAGAATTTCTAAAGGGTTTAAAGGGGGCCTTTTAAAAATCGCATTGATGAAATTTAGTTGGGGGTGATTATACCTGGGTTTAGGAGGGTTGTATTTTCCGAGGGCAGACCTTTGGCCCTGGTTTTTTAAAATGGGGGGGGGAGGCGGGGGAGCGAAAGGAAAAACCTTCCTTTTTCTAAAAGGGCACCTCAAAGGGTGAGGCTATCCTCCGTTTAAAAGGTTCGCGATTTCCCTTTTTGGGAGGGAAAGCCCCCTTTCCTAAAAAAACTTAGGGGCGTTCTTTATAAAAGCCCGAGAAATACGGGTAAATATTTTTTTGGGGGAACCGGTTTTATTTCGATGTTTGTTTTTTGGGTTTTGGGGGGGTTTCCTGCAGGTTGAAAATTTATGGGATTTGCCCTGTTCTGTTTTTCCCTGCCTTGCTATTTAAGATTTCGATTCTTTTCCCCCATCAAAAGTATTTTTTTCCTTTGGGGGCTTCTTTTCCCTTTTTTGCTTGGCCTTGCGGAAAATTTTTAATGGGGGTTTTTGGGGTTGAGGTTGTATTTGCCCTTTGTTCTCCTGGGTGGGGGTTGGTGATATTTCCCTTTGGGGGGCTCGTGAAAGATCCTCATTAGGGTGGAAAATTTTTTGATTTTTTCCTTTTTTTTAAAAAACCTAAATAGGGGGTTCAAAATTGGCCCCCACCCACAGCTTTTGTTCCCGGCCAGAGGTGTCGATGTTGTTATATAGTCTAGGGTTTATCGTCTTGGAAATTGGCCCGTGGAAAGGTTGAGATAGTTTTTAAAAATTTTTCCCGGGGGGGGGACAGGTTTTAAAGGGTTTTGGTTTCCCCCTTTTTTAAATTTCCTTTCCCCTTGTCCAGTTCTATCTCTGTTCCAAAAAATTTGGAATAAGTTTGCTGTAAACAGCTGAGCTCCGAAATTTTCTCCAAACAAAACCGGTTGCCCCTGGAAAGTATTCTTTTTTTAATACAGGAATTTACGGGACATTTTTTATCAAAATTAGCAGGCAATTGTCATAGCATGTTTTTGGGGGGTTCTTTGGGTTAAAAAAACTTTTTTTGGGGAAATGATTAATAAGTCCCCGAGTTCATTTTGGAAATATACTTGTTCTCAAAGTTTGCCTAATGTTAACCGCCTTTGGGGTTTTTTCTGTGCTCAGGATGCCCGGGGGTCGCAGCAATGTCCAATCATCTCTGTGTCCATTTTTTTTTTTTCGAAGCCCATCTTTTTTGTTAGTCTATAGTGAATCCCTTTTTTAAAATCTTTTACATCATTCAAGACAAGGTTTCTTTAAGGTAGTATTCCCTTTCAAAAGCCATGAATTTAAAGGCCTTTTAAATTTTGGTTTTAAATTTCAAAGGGGAAAAAGGTATAGAGAAAAATTCATGCAAATGGGTTTTTTGACCCCGTTTGTAGATATTAAGCAATGGATTAGAAAAAGTAAAAAACAGAGTTCTAATTTTTGAATCAATTCTCACCCCTACCAGGTATTTTTGGGAAAACTCCAGTTTAAAAAGGAAACCGGGGAGGGGAGTCTTTTCCCGGAGGTCAAATCCAGGGGCATGGTCCCGATTTCCCGGTTTTTTTTCAATCCCTTTGGGTCTTGTATGGTTGGGAAAAAATGGGGCGGTTTAGGGGAAAAAAATTGATTCTGGAAGGGCTCTTATGAACCGCAGGGAAAGGTGGGGGAAAACTCTTTCAGAGAGGGTTTGTGTGGCCAATGGGCGCAAAGCGAGAAAAAAGGGTTAAAAAGGGGGCAGAATGACAAGGCCTTTTCTGGAAAGGGCCCGTGTGGATTGGGGGCCCCCTCTTTTTAAAATCCGGTTTTTGGGTTTTGTATTTAAAGTCTCCTCCCATATAAATGTGTTATACTGTTTTCCCATAAAAATTGGGGGATGGAGGAGTAGAAAATCCGCGTTGGGGGTGGTTTGGGGCGTTGAATTTTTTAGGGGGAGTGCGTTTCTCCACAGTTATAAAAACAAGGTAAGGAAGTACCCGGGGGTTTGCTTTTGGAACCCTGGAATTTTTTGGAAAAGGTATTGTGGAAAAAGATTGCCACTCCCGGGTTTTGGGGGGTAGAAGCCGGGGGGTTGGGGGAGGGTGCTCAGCCCAAAGGGGGGTTTTGAAAAACCTTTTTCCTCCCCCCTCCAGTTGGGGGTTTTTCCCGTAGGGAAAAAAGATGTGCGCCCCCGCCCTTTTGATGAGTAAAGGATTTTTTTAAAATTTGATTTTGGGGTATTTAGCCCCCGCTAGTTTTCCCTTTGGCAAATCGAATGGATGTGTTTGGGGTGGGTGAGGGGGTTTTCGCGTTGGGGGGGAGTACTATCCTATTCCCAAAGGTGATGGTCCCTTGATGCCATGGGCGTAATTTTTATGTGAGGGTCCCCTGTCCCAGCGAGCAGCCGGGTTCCCTCCCTTTTTTAGACCCCCCTTTAGGGGGCCCAAAAGCCCCCAGGGAAGGAAGGACCCTTCCCCGGCTTTGGGGAACCCAACCCACAAAAAAAGAAGACCAAAAAAACAAACAAGAATAACAAAAAGACAAATTAGCAAAGTTACAATCTAAGAAAGGATAAGCCAGCATCAGGCTAACTGGGTGATTAAGAGAACTGGCTTTCCGGGTTAAGGGGGAAAAAAGGGTTGGCCGGGGGTTTGCCCGGGGGTTTTGAAAATGGGCGTTTTTTCCGTCGGTTTGGGAACCCGCAAATCGGGTGGGTTAGAAAATTAAAAACGAACGGGAGCGTTATTTTAAAAAGTCGGCATAGGGGGTAAAAGGGCCCTTGTTTGGATGTAAAATGTCCCCTGGAAAAGTCCTGGGGAAAATGAGTATCGATTCCCCCCTTCACTGGAGTGGCGCTGGGTGCGGAGGCTTTTTTGGAAAAACCTTTTTTTTTTACAGTTCCAATTGGCGAAAAACGCTTTTAAAAATTGGCGGCTTGGGGCCTCTCTCCCTCCGGGGGGGGCCCGGCGGTGGGCTTTTTCGATGTAAGAGGGGGCCCGTGGTTTGGGGCTAGCTTCAAAGGGGGATGGGGGGTCCTTGGCCAGTAGAGGGGAAAACTCTGCCTGGGTGTGTATTTTAAAGGGATGCCCCAAAGCGCAAATTGTTACGGTGTTCGCCCTTTTTTCCAATCTTTCCCGCCCTTTTTTCTAGAATAATGGGTTTCGGGTTTTGGTTATTCGATATGTCATTTCAGCGCGGGGGGATGGTTGGGCTCACAGGTGGGAACTTGGTTTTTTAAAAATCTGCGTCCTTTGGGGGATTGGGTGTTACTGCGTTAGAGGGGGGGTTGACGGATACCTGGATTTATACTGTTTGTTTGTCGAAATATGGTGTCATGAGGGGGAAAAACCTCCTGCGCCATCGACATTTGCCCGTTCGCTTCGGGTTTGCGAAACGGGTGGGTATCTGGAGGAGGAGATTGGGGGGCGTGATGTCATTAGTGCTAGGAGAATCTGTGATCCCCTCTATTGTCGCAGATTTTGGGAAAGTCCCGATTTTGGCATTGTTTTAACCTTTTTGTGACTGGCCCAGGTGACAAATTTGATGGGGACGAGGGTGGGAAATTTGGGGAAAAATTTCTTCTGGCGTTTTTTTGTGGGGGTGGGGTTAAATTGGGGGTTTTTTAGAAAAATTTTTCCTTCTGAGTGGAGAAGGGGAGAGAGACGACAGCCGGCGAGGTGGTTTTAAAAGCTGGAAACCCCCTTTGGGTTATTTTTTTGCCAAAGGTAAGGGGGGGTGGGGGGAGAAGTTGGGGGCCCAAAAGGGCACAATTTGGTTGGGGTTTTGCCCGCTTTTTTGGGTCTGGGGGTTCACAAGGGACCGTGGGAAGTGCAATTTGAGCAAATTTTTCGCTCAAAATCCCCTTTTGTTGAAGGTTTGAGTTGGGTTGTTAGAGTAGGTGGGTTTTTTGGGGGAGCTGTACTGAAGGATTTCCCCAGCAGGGGCTGTAATCTAGCCGATTCAGGGGCTTTGGTTGAATTTGTATACGTGCAGCAAATATGCAGGCAAATTTGGGGGGGGATGTATAAGTTGGGGTAAATTTGCCCAGGTGATTTAAGTTTTACTTTATGGGGGGTTTTTTTGGGGTGGGTATTTTTGGGGTGGACTTTCTAGTTTCTTTTAATGGTGGGTTTCCCTGGGGAGCTTTGGGGATAGGTTAGTTCAGACCGTGTTGAGTATTGGGCAGTATGCGCTCCTCAAAATGGCCGCTGTTCCCGCCAAAACAGCAGCCAGAAAACAGATAGAGAAGTGGTCACTGCGTCCTATGCAGTTGTCTTGCTTGTGTCAAGTGCCTTTAATGAGATGAGGTACTTTAGGGCCTTCGTTGGTTTGCAGCCAGGAGTGCTTTAGAAATAAACTGCAGGTGGAGGGAGTTGAGAGAGTTGGAATGGCGCCTTTTCCCGCCTTCAAGCGGAGGAGAAGAAGAAGGGGGGGATCTCCGCAGCCGGGAAAATCCTTCACCTTTGGGTACAGATGAGGTGGTGGGGATATCAGCTTGGGAGGCTAAAGGAAAGTGCCAGTGTGATTTGAGGTCAGGTTATTCTGGCTGGTGCGGGGAATACAGCTCCGCTGTGCAGGCAGATAGAGGCAGGGTCTCCTGCTCAAGATGGCCGCGGCTCCAGCTATTGAGAAGATGGAGCGGCGGTTTAGGGGAGCGCCGACAGTCCAGCTGCCGCGGCCACAGATCCGGGTCTCTGCGCTGGGGTATTTTCTCCCACCTGTGCGCACGTTGAGGCAGTGCGGCAGTCGCTTGGCGGCTCCGGCCCGGCCGCGGGGCTCCGTGATGGCGCGTCGCTCCCGGTTGAGGCTGCAGGCGTGGACTTGGGAGCTGCGTTGTCCGCCGGTAATCTGACTGCCGGAGATCAGGCTGGGTACAAGGCGCTTCCTCCGATTCTGCCGCCTGGTATGAGGGAGTCGAGGCCCCGGCGGTGCCCAGGGACAGGGAGTAGTCAGGCGCACGGACTGCAGGCTATGCCGTTGCAGGCGGCACCAAAAGAGCGGAGTCGTGATTGGGCTCCTGGACCCCCGGGGTAGTCGGAGGGGCTCTTCACCGACTTGGGAGACAGTCCTGGGTGAGAGCGCTGTCTTTGAGGTTGAGCAGGTATGCTGGGTGTCTTGATTTTGGAGGACATTTAGCCAGCCGGTGAGAGCTCAGTTAATATGCGGCCACCATTGGTAGTCCCGCCCCCAGAAGTCTGAAGTTTAGTCTTTAACAAGTGGAATGCATGCTTACTTGGGTTGAGATCAGATGACTGACTTGGCCATTCAAGAATATTCCATTTCTTTGATTTAATAAACTCCTGGGTTGCTTTGGCTTTATGTTTTGGGTCACTGCGTATCTGAATTTTGAAACGTCAACCAATCAGTTTGGTTGCATTTGGCTGGATCTGAGCACATAGTATGCTTCATTCTGTTCTGTGTCACATCATTAATAAAGACTAGTGACCCAGTGCCACTGGCAGCCATGCATGCCCAAGCCATCACACTGCCTCTGCCGTGTTTTACAGATGATGTGGTATGCTTTGGATCATGATATGGTATGCTTTGTTTCACCATTCTTTTTTCTTTCCATCATTCTGGTAGATGTTGATCTTGGTTTCATATGTCCAAAGAATGTTCTTCCAGAACTGTGCTGGCTTTTTTTTTAGATGTTTTTTTTCGCAAAATCCAATCTAGCCTTTTATTCTTGAGGCTTTTGAGTGGCTTGCACCATGCAGTGAACCCTCTGTATCTATTTTCATGCAGTATTTTCTTTATGGTAGATTTGGATATTGATACGCCTACATCCTGGAGAGTATTCAGAGACATACTTTGTGTAAAATCCCCCCCCCCCCCAAATGCAAAACTGAGGGTCAGTTTTCATAATACAGATGGACAATGACCCAAAACATAAAGCCAAAGCAACCCAGGAGTTTATGAAAGCAAAGAAGTGGAATATTCATGAATTGTCAAGTCAGTCACCTAATTGAGCAGCATTTCACAAGTTAAAGACTAAACTTCAGACAGAAAGGCCCACAGACAAACAGCAACTAAAAACTGCTGCAGTAAGGCCCGGCAGGCAATAAAAAGGAGGAAAACACAGGTCTGGCAATTTCCCCTGAGTTCAAGACTTTTCCCCCATTTTATTGCCAACAAAAGGTGTTCAACCAGTAATGAAATTAACTTTTTTTTACAATTTTTTAAAATTTTTCCAATTATTTTGGTCCCCTTTTAAAAACGGGTGGTAAAGTGAAGAAACTGGAACTCCTAAACCCTTGATCCCAATTTTAATGTGGATTAACCAAAAAAAAAGCAAAAAGGCTGGGCTTTATGTCCCATGCCACTATTTAAAAACCCTAATTGAATATGTTTCAGTAAGCAGGTAAAAAAACAAAATTTATGTCAGTGTCCAAATATATATAGACTTAACAGTAATTGCCAATAAGCTACTGTTTATGGACATCTCTGACTGTCCCACAATGGCAGACATAGGGAAGAAATAACATTTAGGGAATTTGCCTATTTTAAAAAAGATATATTTAAATTGGGCAAGGGTGGGGAGAAATAGAAAAAAAGTAATACGTATCTTTTGGCCCAACACTGCTGCAGCTCCAGAGTTCCCCAGCGGAACTGCTCCACCTCACGTCTAAGTTCTCTTCCTGATCCACTAAAGAGGTTTTTTGATCCATGTGATGAATGAAGGGGATAAAACTCTCCCGTGTGTCAAAACCCAAACCCCAAAAGTAAAAAGTGCGTGTTCAGGAAGATCCTTGAGCTACAGTAGTGTGGGACTGAGAGGTAAGTATGACTTTTTTATTTTTCTTTCCAATGGTCCCATTTAAATACAATTTTATCAAGATGGAAAATATTTTAAGCTGTTTCAAAAAAGTTTAGCACTGATTTAACTTATTTTTATAATGATGTTTTCATAATAATAAATATGGGTAAGATAAACTAAATGAACAAGAGTTCAGTTAAGAGCCCTCTCACGAATGTGCTTTAGGTAAAAGGTGGTAAACTAAAGGGAAATTGACAGTATATGGGCCATGTGTGGGTAATCAAGGACAGTTCTAGGTTTATATCATATAGAAGGGAAAGTTATAAAGCACAGTTGTTTTTAATTTTTTAAGAAAAAAAGGATTTTATGTTTGTTTTCTAAAACCCCTTAGAAATAAATGTCCTGAACGGTTTTAAAAAGAATACTCCAGGGGAAATGTATTCTTCTCGGGGTGTCCTTCAAATCCAGTTGTCATGCAGTGTCTCATCAGATCCAGCACTAGAAAAAATATCTACAATTTAAGTGAAGTGTTCCTTTAATCTTCAAGGATGTATTCCATGCCTGTTGTTTTTATTGTATTGCGGTTTATTTGACTTGAACAAATAGAGTGGTTGTCCCCTTGGTAAAAATCTATCCATTCCAAATATCTTTTTCCATTGGCAATAAAACGTCACCTTTATTCTAATAATTCACATGGCCTGGTTATTGAGCTCCTAAAAGGCAACTATATGAGCTAATCAATGCATTTGGTGTCAGGCCGTTTTCACAGATGGAAAAGAAAGTGGCCAAAAGGAGGGTTAGTATGATTAGGAATTGTTCTTGATGAAAGTTAGTGGCCAAGAATGCTCCCAGTTTAAAGAAAGAGACCAAATTTTACCAGCAGTAGTAACAAAATGATGCACATTATCCTCCTGACCATTGTTCATAGCTTGTGCCAAAGAAAAATTAAAAAGAGTCTTTAGGCACCAAGATGGACATTACATTCACCAAGCATCAGTTCGGTTCCACTCTCCGTGAACTGTTCCTGTCCTGACACCTTACTTATGCCTTCTCTCATTGATGGACATTTAAAAACAGAGAATTTTACTTATAACATTACAACTATTGGATACAGATCCTAACCTAGATGATGGAACAGTGTGACATCAAAGCCAACAACTAGTTGACTGACAAAGCTTGAGATATGGAGATTTGATCTTTGAACCTTTACTTTGGACCTTTACTGGTTGTTGGTGGCCTTTTCAAACCAGGGACTGTATAACATGCTTTAATATGCCTATATTTTATAGATCTATTCTAAAAGTCTCATGTAAAAAGGCTGGGAATATGCAGGGCCCTGTATAGTATGTAGTGTTCCTCTAGCCACATCTGACTCATGGAGTCTTGCAATGGAAAAGGGATCAATCAAAGCATTCCAGTTTGTTTATCTGTGGGCTGCTCTTTTGGGATGTTGCCCCTCTATAGTGCAGAGAAGAGCACTGCCTGGCTAGGTGAGAGGCAGTAAGTGAACCTCAAAATGGAGAGACAAAGAAAACAAGTCTCCACACACTGATATGGTGTCTCTCCCTTATAAGAAATCCCACTCCTTTTGAGCTAAACTTAACGTCTCTCACCTAGTTGACCAGTGTTCTACTCTGCACTGATGAGGGACAACATCCAAAACAGCTCTCAGTAGATGAACAGACTGGCATATCTATATTAATCCTTTTCACATTGCAAGGTTCATGGTGTCAGATGTGACTTGAGGAACACTACACCCAATAGGTAGCTAAATCCACCATAAATCCAATAGTATCTCTTTAAGGCTGGGTAAATAATTTGCATACCCCCTGCTGTATAAAAGACAAAACCCTTGGATAGCTATAGCAAACATTTAACACATGAGAGCAGATATGTCATAAAGTTTTATTGAATAAAAAAAATATAAAAACAGAGATGAAATTACTCAAAAAATAGCAAAGCACAGACCGGACCTGAAAAAAGTATTGCTAGTAGATGGTATGCATATAACAAATATGCATATAACCATTAGAAAATACACCACTCCATATATAACTTGACATAACAAATAGCATAATACATTGCATAAGATCACCTATCTTTATTAATAAGTTCAGCCTAGCCCATTGATCCATGTGTGTGCTGCCTCTACTGGAGATTAAATAAAACTGCTATGTATTTGGGAATGCAAATAGTATTGTTATATAGCAGAAAGCTACCAACTTCTTATTCTTATGCCCATAGGCATTAATTGTTTTTTGAGGAAAAATCTAATCCCACTGCCAGATGAGGGGTTTATGGGATGCCGTGGTGATTGCTGCACATGTGGTCATGTGCAACTATGGCAAACTGGACTACCTTCATCTGCAGCCTTCTTCTGAACCACTGACCTCTTTATGCCTCACATTACTCACAACTAAGGTGGGGAGTAGATATAGTATGTTGGCCACAGCTACAGAGAAGGAAACAGGCATTGATAAGACATTTATTTTAATTCCTTTTTTTAAATAATCCATTCAGTGCACAAGAGGCCTCTTTTGAAAAGCCCTTGCTTTAGACTGACAGCCAAAAAGAAGTCCAAGTTGTTGCATTATCTTTATGAAACCTAAGTTGAGCATGAAAATGTATTAAATGGGGAGTCAAGCCATCAGGACAGTCAAGATGCCTCCATATGTATTAGTTTATGTGAAGATCCCACTAAAATGATGGTATATACTGACATTAATCTAATGTAAGTGGAATACCTCCCAAATTTTGGGACTTCCATTCAGTAATGTTTTATCTCTTTTTCCCTTGCTTCACTGTCTCCTACTCTTCCCCACTCGATTGTATGTCCTATCACTTTAAGAAAGGACTTCACCTGCATGGCTCAAGGAGGCAACGGTTATCTGGAGCAATGGCGCTGTAGAAAGTTTTCCCCTCTTATTGGTCGGAAGCAGCAGCATTCGTTAACAGGTGGCATAAAAAGATAACACCATAGGTGTGCTCAGCGAAGTAAAGAAGGCAACACCTAGTTGAGGTATTTATTTTGATTTGATTGCCAGGACAAAAATACTGGGTGGAAGTTTTCCATGATAAGTTTGGCTCATGTAATTGGTTCATTAACATAACATTTAATAATTACATATATGAACTATTGTTTCTTATAATAAATATCTATTTACTGTTTGATTCATTTGTTACCTTTAATAAACACTGCAGCCAATTTTAGCATGATAGGTTCTCAGATCCGTATACAATATATGAGGCACTTTAAAGTCTTGATAGAATGGTAAATTCACTTGGAGAGAATCCCCTTGGTTTAGTATCGCCATTATTTCTTGACTGTCATTTCTCTTTGTTTCCTGTATTAATAATTTGGTGTTAATATACACTTAACTCCTAACCTATTACTATCTCTTTCTCATCTTAAGCCACTAAGTGAATTATGCTCAGTTACTTTACCTAATTTTTCACAGTTTTATTTACTTCCTCAATGGTAGAGAACCATCAAGTGACTTATAGTAGAACAAGTAAAATGTATATTAAGGACTCTCTAAGTAGTTATTAAAGAACAACATGGAAATGTGTTAAAGGAAAGAAATATTATTTATATTCTACAATGTGAATAAGACTTCCACACTTAGCCAAGTAGCTGATTTTAGCATTTGCTGGCTAAATGCTGAATACATGAGAGACAATGACTCAAGCTCTATGTTTATCCATACTGGTTTATTTGATCATTATTTAGACACATAATGTAAATATTGTCACTTATTTTGGGTTTGTACAAATTATAGAATTGCTTTCTGGAACTCTCATATTTAAAAAGTTTTCACGCCTTTGATCATCTGCAGTAATTTATTAGTTGAAATAGTTGAAAGGGAAATGGCAAGAGAACATCAAATAGACACTGGAAAATTAACATTGGAAACAGAACAGCTTTACTATTCAGTACACATATAAGGGTATTTAAAGCTTACACACCAGTATGCAGCCTTTAAACAAGACTAAGCAACATAAATAAGCTGATAATATGCAGAAATCACAAAGTATATGCATGCATTCATACTGTAGAGCTTATTTTTCAAAAGTTAGTCTCTCCTTGTGTACTATACTGGAACTGGACATACCTGTACACAATAAGAAAAATTAAGCAGGAAGTTAATGGTAAGGCTATATAAGTGGCTATTTAAGTGGCCTGTGTGGTTTGGGACACATGCATGTGGCCTGTCATGTGGTCTCACTCTAAGGGGGTACAGAGGAAGCAGTCACGCCTGGGACCTGGTAATTGAGGGAACCCTAAGAAATTTTGCCCCAAAAAAAGACACCAATATTATTAACAGCACACAATAAGAGAAGGGATTGATCAAACATTTTGCATTTAGACTAAAAGCTTCAATTACACCTCTAGAAATTATTTCTCTGTCAGAACATCTTTGAATAACATCAACAGTGATATATTTATTATGTGTATTATAGATGTATAATTTCTATTAAGCTTTATATATTGGAATTTAGATATGATCATGTGAAATATCATTCTTATTCATGCATCTTAAAAAATAGACACAACTTGTCAAATGAAAAAACCTGTCTGAAGAATATAAAGCCTGTGAACATGGAAAATAAATGGTTGAATGACAATTGTTTTTCATGTGTTTGAATTTTGCATGTGTCAGTGTGAGAACTGAACTCTATGTCATGGTTCTCCGACAAATACTCAGAATCAGACTGACATTAAGGGAGACATGTATGATTGGGTTTTTCACCCTTTTCTGGGGTAAAATGTGAGCCGGCTATAATGTCTAATGCTGCAAACGAATGTGTTAGGTGCATTGTTCATAAGACTCAACACTTTTTAATGCGCCTAACATGAGGGGGCGTTTTGGGGGCGTTCTGGGGACGTGTCGCACCACACTTGTATTATTAGACACATAAATGAATGTGGTTCAGCAAAACTAGGTGCATTACTGCTCGAACAGGCAGACCTATTTTAATATCTGGAGTTAGATTTGCTGTTAGCGAAGTAAATGTCCAATATTTCTCAATTTACACCAGTACAATATTAAAAAGTAATTTATGATAATTGTCAAACTATATAAAATTAAATTATTTACATTTAATAAAAAAGGTTATCATATAAAATTAATATAAAAATATATAATATCCCCAAAATATAGAAATATCCCCTATAAAATATATTTAAAATTAATAAAATCTAAAACTAGTTTTACATTAAATAACCTACTGATGTTGTTGTTCTGATTTTTACATTTTTAATTTTTACTACATTAAATTTGAAATTTATCTTTGCTGCTCTCACACTTTACTCTACATACAGCAAGAGCCAGCGCAGCACAGGTCTTGCTGGGCCCTGTGGTCCACCAAGCAAGATCAGTACCATAGTTTCTATTCACCGACATGCTCTTCTATTGACTTTTATTTTATTTTCAGCCCATCTATAGCTTTTATACATGTTTGGTCTATTACTTATGTGCCTAAGTACTGTAATGCGCCAAACACACAGTAGAGGCGCAGTGAACTTTAAACACTTTCATTCATTCAGGCGCATTTAACACTGAAAAATAGATGCGAAAATGCACGTCTATCCTCCTCGTTCCATACATGTCTAACTAAGGGAGATATGTATGAAAGGGTTTTTCGTCCTTTTCTGGCATAAAAGGTACCAAAGTGAATGGTGTGCGATGTTTGGCGCATAAAATGAACATGTTTTGTGCATTGTTTCAGAGATCCGACACTTTAATGCACCAAACATGTGGGGACGTTCTGGCTGCTTTATGGAGGTGTGTTGCACCACATTCTAACTATTAGACACATATATCAATGCAGGTCAGCAAAACTAGGCGCATTGCTGCTCAAACAGGCAGACCTATTTCAATGTGGTCTGCCTGAGCTTGAGGAGTTAAAGTGAAGCTAGATTTGCTATTAGGGCAAAAAATGTCCATTATTTCTCAACTTACACCAGTACAGTAATAAAATGTAATTTCTGATAATTATTAAACTATATAAAATTAAATTATATACATTATTTTTTATCAGATACAATTAATATAAAAATATACAATATCCCAAAAATATTAAAATATCTCCTATTAAAAGTATTTAAAATTAAAAGAATCTAAAATTAATTTTAAATTAAAAAACCCACTGACCTGTATTTTTCTGATTTATGTTTAAAATAAAATGTTCAGATTTTTTTTTTTCTAAATTAAATGAAAGAAATGTTTATCAGATGGTGATCAGTGTTGAAATTTATTTTTGCTGCTCTTACCCTCTATTCTACATACAGCAAGAGCCAGCACATCACAGGTCTTGCTGGGTCCTGTGGTCAATCAAGCAAGATCACTAGCATTTATGAATTTTATACACCATTTATGAGCGCACAAAAACCACTGTCATAGATTCAGGCGCATTATACACTAAAAACCAGACATGAAAATTCACTTCTCCCCATCTATTATCATACATGTCTCCATAAATTTTATTTTGTTGAATGCTGTGCCATCAGTAGAGATGGGCGAAGTTCTCAAAAATTTGATTCAGTGACTTCGCCAAATTTCCCGACAAAATTTGTTTGGGTCCGAATTGCTTCGGGACGACTCGCGTTAAAAAACAGCAATTTCCAGGCTGCACAGAGCCTGCAATGTGCTGTAGAATGTTGTGCCATGCTTAAAAATGCAGAGGGAGCTTGGTTTGGTCTTCATACAATGTTGTGTTTTAGTATGATACGCATATGACTGCCGCCGCTCTTAGAATCGCTTCACTATAAAATTCCCTGGGCACTTAAAAGGGCAAAACTGACCAAAAAACTGAAGCGAGAATGTAGCCTGATAATGTCATGGCAGCAAAAGCTGGAAAAAAAACAAGCTGAGGGCTCAGGTGGCAACATCAGTGACAGAGTGTGGAGGTCACGTCAGCAGCCACAGCAGCAGCATGAGGTGAGAGAGTGGCACAGTGACATTCTGGAGGTGGCAAAAACAGGAGTAGGCCACAGAGTGGCACAATGACACAGTGTGGAGGTTACGACAGAACCCACAGCAGCAGCATGAGGTCAGACATTGGCACAATGACATTATGGAGGTGGCAAAAACAGGAGTAGGCCACAGAGTGGCATCATGACAAAGTGTGGAGGTCACGGCAGCAGCCACAGCAGCAGCATGAGGTCAGGTAGTGGCACAATTACATTCTGGAGGTGGCAAAACAGTAGTAGGCCACAGAGTGGCACAATGACAGAGAGTGGAGGTCACGGCAGCAGCAGCAGCAGGTCCAGAGAGTTGCACAATGACACAGTTGGAGGTCATGGCAGCAGCTACAGCAGCAGCATGAGGTCAGACAGTGGCACAATCACATTCTGGAGGTGGCAAAACAGTAGTAGGCCACAGAATGGCACAATGACAGAGAAAGTAGGTCACGGCAGAAGCAGCATGAGGTCAAAGAGCGGCACAATGACACAGTGTGTAGGTCACGGCAGCAGCCACAGCAGCAGCATGAGGTCAGACAGTGGCATAGTGACATTCTGGAGGTGGCAAAACAGGAGTAGGCCACAGAGTGGCACAATGACAGAGTGGAGGTCACGGCAGCAGCAGCAGGAGGTCAGAAAGTGGCACAATGACACAGTGTCTAGGTCACGGTAGTAGCCACAGCAGCAGCATGAGGTCAGACAGTAGCACAGTGACATTCTGGAGGTGGCAAAACAGTAGTAGGCCAAAAGAGTGGCACAATGACAGAGAGTGGAGGTCATGGGCAGCAGCAGCATGAGGTCAGAGATGGCAAATGACACAGTGTGGGGGGCCCACCGCAGCAGCCAAAGCAGCAGCATGAGGTCATACAGTGGCACAATGACAGGGAGTGTGGAGTCACTCAGCAGCCACGCAGAAAGCATGAGGTCAGACATTGGCCACAATGACATTCTGGAGGTGGCAAAACAGTATAGGCCACAGATGGCACAATGACAGAGAGTGGAGGTCACGGCAGAAGCAGCATGAGGTCAGAGAGTGGCACAATGAAATTCTGGAGGTGGCAAATGACAGAGTGGCACAATGACAGAGAGTGGAGGTCACGGCAGAAGCAGCATGAGGTCAGAGAGTGGCACAATGAAATTCTGGAGGTGGCAAAAATAGAGTGGCACAATGACACAGTGTGGAGGTCATGGCAGCAGCCACAGCAGCAGTATGAGGTCAGACAGTAAAAAACGTAATAAGGCTGTGCACATCTAAAATATACTTTGAAAAATGCAAGCATAGGTGCACACTGAAAAGGCAATAGCATACATCAAAACAAAAATTATCAGGGGCACCAAAGGACTAATAAAACCCTCAAGGAAAAGGGGAATATTGGAAATGTTTAAAGCTAAGGAAAATAAAAAACCGGGGCTCTTGTTTACAGTTTTTGATCAAAGATTTTTTTTTAAGTACCCCCAAAAACGTAAAGGGGATCCCAGAGCAGGTGGCCCTACATGAACATTTACCAAGGGGTAACATTTGAGGTAACATGTTCATTTGTAGGGGACCACCTGCTCGGGGATCCCTTGAGTTTTGGAGGTGAGGTTTAAATAAATCTTTGATTCAAATACTGTAAATAAGAGCCCAGTTTTTCATTTTTTCCCTTAGAATAAGGATTTCCAATTTTTTATACCTTGGGGTTTTTTTTTTTTGTGTGCCATGAATTTATTTAGATGAGGTCAGACAGTGGCAAAATGACAAATTCTGGAGGTGGCAAAACTGGGAGGGCCCAGGGGGGCAAAATGACAGAGAGTGGAGGTTCAGCAGCAACGCATGAGGTCAGAGAGTGACACAATGACAC
>JAODAL010049748.1:0-27941 GCA_025379985.1 Phyllomedusa bahiana | reverse complement strand
AAAACGTCCATGGCCCGGCTTAAAACTAGAAACTGCCTACACGTATCCAAGGTGGACATGGGAAACTGCTACAGAGTATCCAAGGGCCCGGACAATGAGAGAACGGGCCTACAGAGTAATCCAAGGTGGGACATGGTGAGAACGGGCCTACAGAGTACCCAAAGGGTCGACAGGGATGAGAACTGACCTACAGATACCAAAGGTCCAGAAAGGTGAGAACTGCCTACAGGGGATCCAAGGTGTCTGTAAATGAATGTAGAACTGAACACCTACAAGTACCCAAGGGTCGACATGGTAGAACTGGCCTACAAGTATCCAAGGGTCGAAAGGGATAAACGGGCCTACAGAGTATCCAAGGGTGGACATGGTGAGAAGGGCCTAAGAGTATCAAGGGTGGGAATGATAAACGGGCCTACAGAGGATCCAAGGTCGGACATGGGAGAACTGGCCTAAAAAGATACCAAAGGTGAATGGAAGGGAAACAATTGACCTACAATTACCAAGGTCGGACATGAGAGAACTGGCCTACAGAGTATCCAAGGGTCGAAAATGGGGGAAACTGCCACAGAGTATCCAAGGTCGAACATGGTGAGAACTGCCAACAGAATCCAAGGCAGAAAAGGTGAAAACTGGTACAGAGTATCCAAGGGTCAGACATGGGAAACTGCCTACAGAGAAATCCGGGGGTTTCAGACATGGGGAGAACTGACCTATAGAGTATCTAAGGGTCAGACATGGTGAGAACTGGGCAACAGAGTATCCAAGGGTGAGGAATCTCCTGCTATGACTTGGAATTTGTTAATTGTGTTTGCCCTTAAGTTTGCCCTCAGTCAAGATGGTGGATCGTGTCTCAGCTGGGTGCCATCTTGTTTCCTGTTGCCAGTTTCCTATAAAAAACTCCTCAAGCCTGATGCTCATTGCTTGAGGGGGGGGGGGGGGGGGGGGGGGGGGGGGGGGGGGGGGGGGGGGGGGGGGGGGGGGGGGGGTATTTTATACCCCTGCCCTTGTCGTCCTCCTGCCTGGAATCGCCCTTCCCCCGTTGGTTTCCTCCTTTCCCTGTTTTCCAAGTCTTCATACCTGCTGATCACTGGTTGGCTCTCCTCCTGACCTCGTCTGGATCCAGTCTTCATACCTGCTGATCACTGGTCGGCTCTCCTCCTGACCTCGTCTGGATCCAGTCTTCATACCTGCTGATCACTGGTCGGCTCTCCTCCTGACCTCGTCTGGATCCAGTCTTCATACCTCGACACTGTCGGCTCCCTTCCGACCTGTCTGATCCTCTTCATACCTTCTGATCACTGTTGGCTCCCTCCTGACCTGTCTGGGCCGTCTTTATACCTGCGAACACGGTCGGCCTCTCCTCCTGACCTCGTCTGGATCCTGTCTTCATACCTGCTGATCACTGGTCGGCCCTCCTCCTGACCTCGTCTGGATCCTGTCTTCATACCTGCTGATCACTCGTTGGCTCTCCTCCTGACCTCGTCTGGATCCAGTCTTCATACCTGCTGATCACTGGTCGGCTCTCCTCCTGACCTCGTCTGGATCCAGTCTTCATACCTGCAGATCACTGGTCGGCTCTCCTCCTGACCTCGTCTGGATCCTGTCTTCATACCTGCTGATCACTGGTTTGCTCTCCTCCTGACCTCGTCTGGAAACCAGTCCCTTTATACCTGCTATCACTGGTCGGCTCTCCTCCTGACCTCGTCTGGATCCAGTCCCTTTATACCTTCTGATCACCTGGTCGGCTCCCTCCTACCCGTCCCGGATCCAGTCTTCTTACCTTCTGTTCACACGTCGGCCCTCCTCCTGACCTCGTCTGGATCCTGTCTTCATACCTGCTGATCATTCGTCGGCTCTCCTCCTGACCTCGTCTGGACCGTCTTCATACTGCTGATCATTTGTCCTCTCCTCCGAACCTGTTCTGATCCAGAGTATCCAAGGAGACAGGCAGACTAACTGACCTACCGAGTTTTCCAAGGTAGGACATGATGAGAACTGCCCCAAGAGCCAAGGTCGGGAAAGGAAACTGACCAACAGAGGATCCAAGGTCCCGAATGTTGAGAACTGAAACCTACAGAGGATCCCAAGGGGTCCCGGGCATGGGAGAACTGTCCTACAGGTATCCAAGGGTCAGACATGGGAAAATTTGGCCAATAGATTTACCCAAAAGGGGTTCAGACTTGGAAAAGGGGCCCTACAATTTTCCCCAAGGGCCCATACTTTTTTTAAAACTGCCCTTTCCCGAGGACCCCAAGGTCAGAAAAGGGGAGAATTTGGGCCCAACGGGGAAAATCCCAAGGCCAACATAAATTGAAAATTTGGCCTAAAGAGTACCAAAAATTCGGACAGGGGAGAACGGGCCTACAGAGTACCCCAAGGTTTACATGATGATAACTGGGCCAAAAACAAAAGGGAAATGCCAAAATTTTCGAATATGGTGAGAACTGACCAACAAAAAGTTTTAAAAAGGGGTTTGGCCCAAACTAGAACCCCCCCTAAAAGAGTACCAAGGGCCCGGACTTTGGGAGAATTTGGCCCCTAAAACAGTCTCCAAAGCCCAAAAAGACTAAAAACTGGCCTACAGATACCCCAAAAGGGTCAGACATGCATAAAACCCGGTTCCTACAGAGTACCCAAAGGGGGCCTTTTGAGAAAACTGTCCTACGAGTACCCAAAAAGGGGTTTTGGACATGGGAGAACTGACTACAGAGTACCCAAAGGGGTCGGACAGGGGGAGAACTCCCCTTAATTTTAACCCAAAGGGGTTTGGACATGGAAGAAGGGGCCTTTACAGAGTATCCAAGGGTCAAAAAAACGATCGGGGAGAAATGGTATACAAAATATCCAAGGGTCAGACATGGTGAAAACTTTTCACAAGTACCCAAAAGGGTCAGAAAATGGGAGAACGGGCCTTTCAGAGTACCCCAAAGAAGTAAAACCCCCAATGGGGAAAAGGTTCAACGGGGAGAATCCAAAAGCCCAACAATGGGGAGAACGGGCCTACAGGGGAAATCCAAGGCCCCAGACATGGGAGAACGGGCCTCAAAAGTACCCAAAGGGGTGGACATGGAGAGAACTGGACAAAAAAGGTATCCAAGGCAGAAAATGGAGAAACTGGCCTACAGAGAACCCAAAAGGGTTCGACATGGGGGGAAAGAACCAAGGGTTCTAAAATTTTAAAGAAACCCAAAAAGGCCCAACAGGGGAAAAAAGGGGGGCCAAAGAGTACCCAAAAGGTCAGACATGGAAAAAATGGCCTAACATTTTTCCCAAGGGTCAGCCCATTTTGGAAACGGCCTACGGGGAAATCCAAGGGTCAGACTGAGAGAACGGGGGCCTAAAAGGGGTTATCCAAGGGTCTAAAAGGGAGAATTTGGCCTAAAGTATAAAAAGGTCGGACATTGAAAATTTGGCCTACAGAGTACCCAAAGGGTCAAAAATGTTGAGAACGGGCCTACAAAGACCCAAATGTCGAAAATGGGAAAAATGGCCTACAGAATCCAAGGGTCCGGCATGGGGGAAACTGACCTACAAAAAGGGTAAGGGGCCCCAAAGAAAAACAAAGGGGAAAAACTGTCTTACAGAGGCCAAGGGTCAGACATGGAGAATTTGAAAACAAGGTTTTAAAGGCCCAAAACCTTGGTAAAAACGGGCCTAAGAGACCCAAAGGGGTTCAGCCCTGGGGAAGAACGGGGCCAAAAGGGGGTACCCCGGGGTTTCGGACGATTATAACTTGCCTAAATAGTACCCAAAAATCAACAGGGTTGAGAACTGCCTACAGAGTACCCAAAAGGTCATACAGGATGAGAACGGGGCCTACAGGGGACCCAAAAGGGTCAAAACCAATTGAAGAAAAAACGGGGCCTACAATTTATCCAAGGGTCAAAAAGGGGGAGAACTGGGCCAAACAGTTATCCAAAAGGTCGGAAAAAGGTGAACTGGCCTAAAGATTTAAACCGGGGGTTTCGACAGGGGTAAAACCCGGTCTACAGGGGATCCAAGGGTCGAAATGGAGAAACCCTGGCCCTACAGATTTCCCAAAGGGTTTAAAATTAAAAGGGGGGTGATTAAACTGAAAAAACAAAAGGAACCCAAAGGGTCAAAATGAGAACTGACCTACAAATACCCCAAGGGTCAGCCAGGGGTTGGAAATGGCCTACGGGAATCCGGGGGTCGGACAATGAAGAACTGGTTTTCCAGAACCCCAAGTTTGAATGGGAAAAACTGCCTAAGAGAAACCCAAGGGGGTTCGGAAAAGGAGAAACTGGCCTACAAGTATCCAAGTACAACATTTTTTGAAATTTCCCTACCAGAGACCCCAAGGGTGGACATGAAAATTTGGCCTAATATTTCCCCAAAGGGTTTTGACAGGGTGGGGGAAAAGAACCTTATTTGGGGAAAACCCAACAAAAGAAACCCAAGGGTGGAATAGGGGTGAAAACTGCCTACAATACCCAAGGAAACAAATGAGAAAACAGCCTATAAGTAAATCCAAAGGGACCAAATTGAAAGGGGAGAAGGCCAAACAAGTATCCGGGGGTTTAAATAGGTGAAAACGGCCTACAGAAAACCCAAGGGATGAACATGAAGAACGGGCCTATAAGGATCCAAGGGGTTTTCAGACAGGGTAAAAAGGTCTACAGTTTATCCAAGGTTGAACATGATGAAAAAGGGCCTAAAAGAAACCCAAAGGCAACTTGGGGGGGAAACGGGGCCTACCGAGTATCCAAGGTGGACATGGTGAAATTTTGAACCTACCGAGTATCCAAGGGTCAAAAAGGTGAGAAAGGCCTATAGAGGACCCAAAGGGTTTCGGACATGGAGAGAACTGCCCTACAGAGTATCCAAGGGTTCGGACATGTTGGGAAAACAGGCCTACAGAGTATCCAGGGTCAGACATGGTGAGAAATGGAACCTACCGAGTATCCAAGGGTCACACATGGTGAGAAATGGACCTACAGTATCAAGGGTCAGGGACATGGTGAGGAAAATGACCTACCGAGTATCCGATGGGTCAGAACATGGTGAGAAACTGACCTACCGAGTATCGAAGGGGTCAGACATGGTGAGAACTGACCTACCGAGTATCCAAGGGTCAGACATGGTGAGAACTGGCCTACAGAGTATCCAAGGGTCGGACATGGTGAGAACTGGCCTACAGAGGATCCAAGGGTCGGACATGATGGGAACTGGCCTACAGGGTACCCAATGGATAGAAGAAGATACTGAATGTAAGATGATGTCTCCTCGATGATGATGTACTTAGATCTGTCTTATTGAATGGTATGCATTTACAGTGGAGCTACTACCTCACTTCCCTCCATTTGCCCTTTGTAAATGTCCCATGCTATGTCTTAATGGAATGGTATGCATTGCTGTGAGCTCAACCCTCAACTTCCCTCCCATGTGCCTGTTAATTGTACTGTATGTCTTATTGAATGGTATGCCATGTGGTCTGTGGTGCTACACCCTCAACTTCCTCTCCATGTGCCTGTGTAAATGTCCTGCTATGTCTTATTGAATGGTCCACACTTTTGATAAACTTGGTAGTTTGGCTGCCTCGCCTGCTGTGACGCGGCCTAAGTGTCTACCCCCGATCACTTTTCAATCTTTCCTTCTGCTCACCAATACCACCTCCCATTTCACACCTGGTAAGAGTAGCAAGCTTTCCTATTTAAGCAGGCAACTCTAGTCTCAGTTCATGATGTTTTTAGGGGTGTTTCACCGGGTCTGTTCAATCTCCTTCAGTGTTACGATAGGCACGTCTGTGTATCTACCAGCATGAAACCAGAAATGAATCCGAAAGGTAACAAGAGTCCCTTCCAGCTACCTTCACTCCTAAAATCAGCACACTATTTGAACCTACTTCGGCCACTATTATCAATGCCTGCTCATCCTCCTAATTCCTTGTCTCCCCCTCAGACAACCCGCGATGGTCTTAGGGAGTACCATATCTCCCCGTCTGTCTTACCCTAACACCTGTCCTATTCTCTTCACCTACTGGCACTAACAGTACGTCCTGTCCTCAAAAAGAACCACACATACCTACCTTTTGTCTAGATCCAATACATACAAATTCTACACTCTCTGTATCCCCCAACTGCTCTCCTCGCGGCCGGGGACATATCTCCCAACCCCGGGGCCCCCGCAGAGGCTAATCCCCACTGTGGCTTCTGGCATCTCATTACAGACCGCAAGCAAGCACAATACTTTTATCAACCACACAACCTCAATAACCATCCCCCTCACCCCTGCAGGCTACCTATATCCCCACTGTCTGGAGCCCTTGGATTGCAGGTCAGTGTGCAACAAGCTTCACGCATCACGACTCTTACCTAACGGCAATTTCACCTCCTGGGTTTAACAGAAAACTTGGCTGACAATCACTCTGAACTAACGTTCCCCCTGCTGCACGTTTCCTATGGTGGGCTCCAGTTTTCAACCACCCGCCAGGGCAGTATACAGGGCGAGGGAGTGGCGGCCTTGCTTACTGTCCATGAGACACTGCCTCCTGTCTCTCTATTCACGAGTTCCTTCCCTCACCTTCTCCTCTTCGTGGTGCACTCTGTCCCGCGATCTATACTCCCCCTCCAACCTCCAATGTGGCCTGTGGTATACGACCCCGGGGCCTCGCCCCACAAGTCCTTGACCATATTTGCTTCCTGGCTCCTCCCAGTCCTTGCCCACCGGATTCCCACTATAGTCTTGGGAGGAGATTTTAACATTCCAATCGATACGTCCCCTCACTCCACTATAACAAATCCTGGTCCCTCTCCGCTTCCTTGGCCTCTCCAGGGTCTCTGGAGCACTAACACAGACGGTACACACAGACTGGACCTCATCTTCACCCGCCTTCTTGCCCCCTAAATTCCGATTACCTCTCCTTATATCGTCATCCGCTCCCTTGAGCTGTCTCCTCAACCGCTCACCCCTGCGCCTCATACCACCCATATACGCCTCCTGGCCCCCTCCTGCACCAAATGTTATGTACACCACGCAGGAACCTACAAAACTCATTCCCTCGTACTCTCTCTGACTCTTTGTTTCGTCCCATGCTCGCATCCATTTCCCTCTGTTGCGGAGCCCAGACGCAGCCACCACTTTCGTCTTCACAACTCAATCTCTTCACTCTCGATGCGGTCGCCCCTCTCAACACACATCAGATAACCCGCAAAATCAATAACTGACAACCCTTGGCACCAGATCACCAATCAGCTGAGGCTTCCAGAGCTGCCGAACATCCACGTGGAATGAAAAACCCGCTCACCGACACGTACTTCACCCTCTTAAGAGAATCACGTGATACATTTAAATCCGCACTACCTCAGCCAAAAGGACTATTTCTCCAATCTCAATATCCTCCCTGGTCCCACAACCGCAGACTACGTTTTTACACCTTACAAACCTTCCTGCGTCCACAGCACCCTCCCCCATTCTCTCCTCTCAGCAGATGATTTGGCAACTCACTTCTTAATTAAAATTAATTCTCATCAGACAAAGCTTCAACCCACTGTGACCACCTCATGCCCTCCCTCTTTACCTGCGGTGTCCCAACTGATCCTCTATGCCTGCAGTGTCCCTCAGCCCACCTCTATACATGCTGGTGTCCCCTCTGCCCAGACCTCTATACCTGCAGTATTCCCCTCAGCCCCCTCTAGTTTCCGGCTGTGTTCCCCTCAGCCCACCTCTATACCTCGGTTGTCCCACACAGCCCACCTCTATACCTGCGAAGTCCCCTCAGCCCCACCTCTATGCCTGCCAGTGTCCCCTCAGCCCACCTCTATTTCCTTTGCAGTGTCCCCTATAGCACCCACGTCGATTCCTGCAGTGCCCCCTCAAGCCCACCTCTATTCCTGCCAGGCCCCCCCATCAGCCCTCCTCTATTCCTGCACAGTGTCCCCACAGCCACCTCTTTTCCTGCAGTAGGTCCTCCCAACAGCACACCCTCTATTCCTGCAGTGTCCCCTCTGCCCACCTCTATTCCGGCAGTGTCCCCAATGCCTACATCTATTCCGCGGCAGATGTCCCCACAGCCCTACTCTTTTCCTGCAGAGTCCCCCACAGCCCACCCCTCTATTCTCTGCAGTGTCCCCACAGCTACACCTCCTATGACTGCGTGTCCCCACAGCCCACCACTCTTGTTCCTGCAGTGTCCCCTCCAGCCCACTCCTCGTATTTCGGCAGAGTCCCACAGGCCTACCTTCTTTTCCTGCAGGTCCCACAGACACCTCTATTCCGGCAGTCGTCCCACTTCAGCCACACCTCGTATGCCTGCGGTGTCCCCCACAGCCCCACCTCTATTCCTGCAGTGTCCCCAGCCCACCACTATTCTGCGGTGTCCCCTCAGCCCACTCCTCTATTCCTGCAGTTCCCCTAGCCCACCTCTATTCCTGCAGTGTACCCTCAGCCCACTATATTCCTCCAGTGCCCCCCTCAGCCCTCCTCTATCGCCTGCCGTGTCCTCATCAGCCACACCTCTTTTACTGCACGGTGTCCCCACAGCCCACCTCTTTTCCTGCAGTGTCCTTCAGCATACCTCTATTCCTGCGGCTGTCCCACAGCCCACCTCTATTCCTGCGGTGTCCCTCAGCCACCTCTATTCATGAGTGTCCACGCAGCCCACCTCTATACCTGCCAGTGTCCCGCATGCCCCACCTCTATTCATGCACGTGTCCCTCAGCCCACCTCTATTCCTGCAGGGTCCCCACAGCCCACCTCTATTCCTGCAGGTCCCCACAGAGCACACCTCTAGGCCTGCAGTGACCCCCTCAGCCCTACCTCTATTCCCTGCGAGTGTCCTCACAGCCCACCTCCTATTCTGGCGGTGTCCCCACCCGCCCACCTCTATTCTGCAGTGTCCCCTTCAGCCACATTATTTCTGCCGGTGGTCCCACAGCCCACCTCTATTCCTGCAGTGTCCCACAGCCCACCTCTATTCCTGCAGTTTCCCCACAGCCTACCTCTATTCCTGCAGTGTCCCCAGAGCCCAGCCCTCTATGCCTGCCTGTGTCACCACAGCCACCTCTATTCCTGCGAGTCCCCACAGGCCCACCTCTATTCCTGCCGTGTCCCACAGCCCAGACCTTCTATTTCCCTGCAGTGTCCCCACAGCACACCTCTATTCCTGCAGTGTCCCCTCAGCCCACCTCTATTCCTGCAGTGTCCCACCTTATTCCTCGCCAGTGTTGTCCCCACCTCTATTCCTGCAGTGTCCCCACAGCCCACCTCTATTCCAGCAGCCCCCTCAGCCCACCTCGATTTCCTGCAGGGTTCTCCCCCAGCCCACCTCTATTCCTGCAGTGTTCCCCACAGCCCACCTTCTATTTCCTTACAGGTTCCCCCTCAGCCCACCCCTATTCCTGCAGTGTCCCCAACAAGGCCCACCTTATTCCTGCTGCACACTCTGCCACCCCTCTTCACGGCCGGTGTCCCCACAGCCCACCTCTATTCCTGCAGTGCCCCCTCAGCCCACCTCTATTCCTGCAGTGTCCCCACAGCCCACCTCTATTCCTGCAGTATCCCCTCAGCCCACCTCTATTCCTGCAGCCCCCACAGCACACCTCTATTCCTGCAGCCCCCACAGCCCACCTCTATTCCTGCAGTGATCACCACACAGCCCACCGCTATTCTTGCTGTGTCCCCACAGCCCACCTCTATTCCTGCAGTGTCCCCACAGACCACATCCTCTATTCCGCAGTGTCCCACCCTATTCTGCGTGTCCCCACGCCCACCCAGATTCTGCGTGCCCCCTCAGCCCACCTCTATACCTGCAGTGTCCCCTCAGCCCACCTCTATTCCTGCAGTGTTCCCCCCACAAGCACACCTCTATTCCTGCAGGGTCCCCTCAGCTCACCTCTATATTCCATGCAGTGTCCCCCAGCCACTTCTATTCCTGCAGTGTCCCCACAGCCCACTCTTATTCCTGCAGTGTCCCTCAGCCTCCCTCTATTCCCTGCGGTGTCCCCACAGCCCACCTCTATTCCTGCAGTGTCCCCTCAGCCCACCGCTATTCCTTGCTGTGTCCCCGCAGCCCCCATCCTCTTTTCCTTCCCCGGTGTCACAGCCCACCTCTATTCCTGCAGTGTCCCCACAGCCCACCTCTGTACATGCAGTGTCCCCTCAGCCCACCTCTATTCCTGCAGTGCCCCCTAGCCCCACCCTATTTCCTGCAAGTGTCCCACCAGCCCACCTCTTTCCTGCAGTGCCCCCTCAGCCACCTCTTTTCCTGAGTGTCCCCACAGCCCACCCTCTATTCCTGCAGTGTCCCCACAGCCCACCCTCTATCGATTCCTGCGGTGTCCCCACAGCCCCACCCTCTATTCATGCAAGTGTCCCACAGCCCACCTTCTATTCCTGCAGTGCCCTCAGCCCACCCTCTATTCCTGCAGTGTCCTCACAGCCCACCTCTATTCCTGCAGTGTCCCCACAGCCCACCTCTATTCCTGCAGTGTCCCCACAGCCCACCTCTATTCCTGCAGTCCCCCCTCAGCCCACCTCTATTCCTGCAGTGCCCCCTCAGCCCACCTCTATTCCCTGCGGTGTCCCACACAGCCCACCTTATTCCTGCAGTGTCCACAGCCACCTCTATTCCTGCAGTGTCCCCACAGCCCCACCTCTATTCCTGCCGTGTCCCCACAGCCCCCTCTATACATGCTCATGGGTCTTTTTCCCTCTAAACTTTGTTCTCTCCGGTCACTCCTGACAAACGCTTTCATCTCTTTACGGTCCAACTCGGAACCTCACCACCTGTAGTCGTGACCCACTCCACTCACCTCATCCGCTGTAACCTTAGTGCTGGTTACATCCCAGCCCTCACCCATCCTTCTTCACACCTATCACTAACCTCTGGCTTCTCCCTTCATGGCGGAAGCAATCACACCATCCTAAAGGAAACCATCTCTGGACCCCTCCTCACTGTCCAAACCTATCGTCACATCTCACTATTTCCCTTTGCATCCAAACGCATGGAACTGCACGTCCATCTTCTGCTGTCCCTCCCATCTCTCCACATACTCTCTCCTTGACCCGCTCAATGGGCTTCCGACCCCAACAGCCTCTCCACGGAAAACGCCCTGACCTCAAAGTCACCAAGACCTAGCAACCGATAAGCTCACGCCACTACTTGTGCTCCTCCTCCTAAGCTACCTGTCCTCTGCTTCGCCATTACTCTGTGCTCCTCCTCACCTAGGACCCTGGTCCTCTGCCTTCTCCCTTACTCGGTGCTCCTCCTCCTTAACATGTCCTCTGCCTTCTCCATTACTCTGTGCTCCTCCTCCTAGACCGGTCCTGCCTTCTCCATTAATCTGTGCTCCCTCCTAGACTGTCCTATGCCTTCTCCTTTACTCTGTGCTTCATTCCTCCTGTCCTGTCCTTGCTTCTCAATACTCTGCTGCTCCACCCTCCTTGACCTGTCCTCTGACTTCTCCATTACTCTGTGCTCCTCTCTAGACCTGTCTTATGCCTTCTCCTTTACTCTGTGCTCCTCCTCTCTTTTGACCTGTTCCTCTGCCTTCTCCAATTTACTCTGTGCTATCCTCTGGGAACCTGTCCTCTGCCTTCTCCATACTTGTGCTCCTCCTCCTACTCCTGTCTGCTTCTCCATTACTCTGTGTCCTCCTCCTTGACCTGTCCGCCGGCCCTCGCCATGACTCTGTGCTTGCTCCTCCTTTGACCTGTCCTTGCCTTCTCCGTTACTCTGGTGCTCCTCTCCTAGACTTGTCCTTCTGCCATCTCCATTACTCTGTGCTCCTCCCTAGACCTGTCCTCTGCCTTCTCTCATTACTCTGTGCTCCTCCTTAGATCTGTCCTCTGCCTTCTCCATTACTCTGTGCTCCTCCTCTTACCCCTGTCTCTGCCTTCTCTTTTTCTACGGTGCTCCTCCGCCTATGACCGTCCCCTACCTTCTCCTAGTACTCTGTGCACTCCTCTCCTCTTGACTGGCCTCTGACTTATCCATTACTCTGTGTCCTCCTCCTAGACCTGTCCTCTGCTTCTTCCATTACTCTGTGCTCCTCCTCCTAGACTTGCCCTCCGCCATCTCCATTACTCTGTGGCTCCTCCCCTAGGGACCTGTCCTCTGCCTTCTCCATTACTCTGATGCTCCTCTCCTGACCTGTTCCTCTGCCTTCTCCATTACTTCTGTGATCCTCCTCTAGACCTGCCTGTCCTCTACCTGCTTCACCCGCTATCTACTCGCTGGGTCGCTCTCCTTCTCTCAGCTGCCATTTTGTACCTGGTCCTCTGCAATTTCCATTACTCTGTGCTCGCCTTCCTCGAGGGGATCCTGTCCTCGGCCTTCTCCATTATTGTGCTCCTCCTCTTGGTCCTGGTCCTCTGCGTCTCCACTTCTCTGTGCTCCTCCTCCTACATCTGTCCTCTGTCTTCTCCATTACTCTGTGATCATCCTCTTGATCCTGTCTCTGCCTTCACCAGTCACATCTAGTGGCTTACTCCTCTTGACCTTGATTCCTCTGCCTTCTCCGTTACTCTGTGCACTCCTCTCCTTAGACCGTCCTCTGCCTTCTCCTCTGTGCTCCTCCTCTAGGACCTGTCCTCTGCCTTCTCCATTACTCTGTGCTACCTCTCTAGGGACACAGTCCTCTGACTTCTCCATTACTCTGATGCCCTCTCCTAGATCTGTCCTTCTGCCTTCTCATTACTCTGTGCTCCTCCTCCTACACCTGTCCTCTGCTTATCTATTATACTCTGTGCTCCGCCTTCCTTTGACTGTCCCCTATATCCGTCTCCATTTACTCTGTGCTACTCACGCCTTGACCTGTCCTATGCCGTTCATTTACCTACTGTGCTCCTCCTCTAGACTGTCCATCTGCCTTCTCCATTACTCTGTGTTCCGCCTCCCTAGACCTGTCCTCTGCCCTATACATTACTCTGTGGCTTCCTCTCTAGACCTGTCCTCTGCACTTCTCCAATACTCTGTGCCTCCTCCGCCTAGTCCTTCATGTGCCTTCTATATTACTCTGTGCTCCTCCTCCTATACACTGTTCCTCCTGCGTTCTCCATTTACTCTGTGCTCCTCCTCCTAAACCTGTCTCTGCTTGCCTGTACTCTGTGCTCCTCCTCCGTAGATCTGTCCTCTGCCCTTCTCCACTACTCTGTGCTCATCCTCCTTAGATCCTGTCCATCTGCCTTATCCATTATCTGTGCTTTCTATCCTAGATCATGTCCCCTACCTTCTTCCATTACTCTGTGCTCCTCCTCATAGACCTGTCTCTGCCTTCTCCTTTACTTTGTGCTCCTCCATCCTAGACACTGTCCTTGCCTCTTCTCCATTTTACTCGGTGCTTCTCCTCCTAGGACATGTCACCTCTGCCTTTCCACTACTCTGTGCTCACTCATCCTAGATCTGTCCTCTGCCTTTCTCCATTACTCTGTGCTTCCTCTGCTACCACCTTGTCCTCTGCCTTCTCTATTACTCTGGTTGCTTCCGCTCCCTTCCTCCTAGACCTTGTCCTCTGGCCTTCTCCAATGACTCTGTGTTCTCCTCTAGGGTCCGTGTCCGGTCTTCTATTACTCTGTGCTCCTCCTTCTTAGACTGTCATCGATCCATAATCCATTACTATGTGTCCTCCTCATACAGACCTGTCTATTGCCTTCTCATTTCTCTGTGCTCCTGCTCCTAGACCTGTCCTTGCCTTATCCTATTACTATGTGCTCCTGCTCTAGACCTGTCACTCTGCCTTCTCAGTACTCTGTGCTCCTCCTCCTAGTCTGTCCTATGCCTTCTCATTACTCTGTGCTCTCTCTTAGACCTGTCCTTGCCCTTCTCCATTACTCTGTACTCTCTCCTAGATTTGTCCTTCGCCTCTCCATTACCTGTACTCCTCCTCCCTAGAACTTGGTCCTCTGCCTTCTCCATTTACTCTGTGCTCTCCTCTAGACCTGTCCTCTGCAGTTCTCTAGTACGGGTGCTTCATCCTCTCCTAGACCGGTCTCTGCCTTCCACTCATTTACTCTGTGCTCCTCCTCCTTAGACCGTCTCTGCCTGTCTCCATTTTACTTCTGTGCTCCTCCTCCTGGACCTGTACTCTCTGCTTCTACAGTACTCTGTGCGCCTACCTACTCACTCTGTCCTCTGCCTTCTCCTATTACTCTGGGGCTCCTCCGCCTAGACCTGTCCTCTGCACTGTCTCCTGTACGCTGTGCTCTCCTCCTAGGACCTGTCATCAGGCCTTCGCCTTTACTCTGTGCTCCTCCTCCTTGGACATGTCCTTGCCTTCTCCACGTCTCTGTGCTCCTCCTCCGTCTGAACCTGTCCTCTGCCTTCTCCATTCTCTGTGCTCCTCTCCTTCTGGACCTGTCCTCTGCCGACTCCCTTACTCTGGGCTCCTTCCTTTGGACATGTCCTCTGCCTTCTCCCTTGACTCTGTGGCAGCCTCCTCGCTGTCTCTGCCTCTCCTATTACCTCGTGCTCTCCTCCTAGACCTGTCCTCTGCCTTCTCCATTACTCTGTGCTCCTCCTCTCCTAGACCTGTCCTCTGCCTTCTCACATTACTCTGTGGAATACCTCTCCCCCTAGACCGGTCCTCTGACACTTCTCCATTACTCGGTGCTCCGCATCCTACACCTAGTCTCTGCCTTCTCCCATCTACTCCTGTGCTACCTCCTCACTAGAACTGTCCTCTCCGTCTCCATTACTCATGTGCTCCTCCTCCTAGGACCTGTCCCCTTCTTCTCATTTTATTGTGCTCCTCCTCCTACACCTGTCCTCTGCCTTCTCCTCTGTGCTCCTCCTCTTAGACGATCCTCTGCCTTCGCCACATACTCGGTGCTCCTCCCTCCTAGGACCTGTCACTCTGCTTCTCATTTACATCTGTGGCTCCTCCTCCTAGGATCCTTTCCTAAGCCTTCTCCTTTACTATGTGTCCTCCTCATCTGAGACTCTGTCCTCCGCCTTCTCCATTACTCTGTTGCATCCTCCTAGACCTGGCCTATGCCTTCTCCCATTACTCTGTGCTCCTACCTCCTTGACCTGTCCTGTGCCTTCTTCCATTACTCTGGGCGCCTCCTCTAGACCTGTCTCTCTGCCTTCGGTCCATTACTCTGTGCTCCTCATCCTAGGACCCGGCTCTTCCTTCTCCATTACTTGTCCTCCTCCTCGACCTGTCCTCTGCGTTCCATTACTCTGTGCTCTCCGCCTAGTACTGGCTCTGGCTCTTTCCTCACTATATCTGTGATACGCCTCCTCAGACCGGTCCTCTGCCTTCTCCATTCCTCGGTGCTCCTCCGCCTAGGCCTGTCCGCTGCCTTCTCCATTACTCGGTGCTCTCCTTCTATACCTTTTTCCTCTGCCTTCTCCATTATTCTGTGCTCTCCTCTAGACCTGGCCTCTGCTTCTTCCTTTACTCTGTGCTCATCTCCTAGGTCCTGTCCTCTGCCTTCTCTATTACTCTGTTGCTCCCCTCCTAGACTGGTCCCCTTCCGGTCCATTTATATTGTGCTCTCGCCTCCTAGACCGTGTCCTCCTGCTTCTCCATTAACTGTGCTCATCCTCTCTGACCTTTCCTTGCCTTCTCCACTACTCGGTGCTCCTCCGCCTAGAACTGTCCTCTGCCTTCTCATTCCCTCGGTGCTCCTCCTCCGAGACCTGGCCTCTCGCCTTCTCCAGTTAACTTATGGGCTCCTTTCCTCTCAAGACCTGTCTCTGCCTTCTCCATTACGTATGTGCTCCTCCTCCTTGAACCTGACCTCTATCTTTCTATACTCCTTTACTACTGTGCTCCTGCCTCCTAGATCCTGTCATCTGCCTTCTCCTTTATTCTGTGTCTCCTCCTCCTAGAACTGTCATCTGCCTTCTCCATTACTCTGTGCTCCTCATCCTAGACCTGTCCTCTGCCTTTCTCCATTACTCTGTGTCCTCCTCCTGGACATGTTCCTTGCCTTCTCCTTTACTCCTTGCACCTCCTCTCCTAGACATGTCCTTTGCTTCTCCATTATCCGTGCGCCTCCTCTAGGACCTGTCCTCTGCCTTCTCCATACGTGTGCTCCTCTCTTAGACCTGTCCTCTGGCCTTCTCCATTACTCTGTCTCCTCCTCCTCTAGACCTTGTCCTCTGCCTTCTCACATTACCTATGGCTCCTCCTCCTTAGTCCTTACTTGCCTTCTCATTACTCTGTGCTCCTCCTCTTAGACCTGTCCTCTGCCTTCTCCTCTGTGCTCCTCCTCCTCCTACACCTGTCCTCTGCCTTCTCCTCTGTGCTCCTCCTCCTCCTACACCTGTCCTCTGCCTTCTCCTCTGTGCTCCTCCTAGACCTGTCTTCCGCCTTCTCCATTACTATGTGCTCCTCCTCCTAGACCTGTCCTCTGCCTTCTCCATTACTCTGTTGCGCCTCCTCCTAGACCTGTCCTCTGCCTTCTCCAGTACTACTGTGCTCCTCCTCTAGACCCGTCCCTTGCCTTTCCATTACTCTGTGGCTCCTCCTCCTAGTCCTGTCCTTGCCTTCTCCAGTACATCTGTGCTCTCCTCCTAGAACCGTTCCTTATTCTCCATTACTCTGTCCTCCTCCTGACCTGTCCTCCGCCTTCTCCATTACTCTGTGCTTCCTCCTCCTAGTCCTGTTCTCTGCCTTCTCACTTACTCTGTGCTCCTCCTCCTAGACCTGTACTCTGCCTTCTCCATTACTCTGTGCTCCTCTCTTGGACCTGTCCTCTGCCTTTTGACACTGTCGACCATTCCATCATGCTACACATCTCTCCTCCTCGGCATCACGGACTTGGCTTCTTTCTGGACTCCCGTACCTCACTGATCGGGACATTCAGGTCTCTCTTTTCGACCACCTCCTCCACCCGGCCTCTCTCCTGTCGGTGTCCCCCCAAGTGTCAGTTCTGGGTCCACTACTTTTTATCTACACCCTTGGCCTCGGTCCCAGCTCATAGCCTTCACATTGTAAAAACCACCTATAATCATATTACCCCCAACTCAACCTCTTTCCAGCATTTCACTACTCTACTCTCCTTCACCATCATTAATACCACCCAAAACAAAAATAACACCCCCCACCCTATTCTCCCCATCCACACCAAATACCCATTCACAACCACACCCATAACCATTATCCACATACCCCTCCCCCCCCTTATATAACACAACCCCCCCACAACACCCACCCCCCCCCCCCCCCAACCCCCCCCCCCCCCCCCCCCCCCCCCCCCCCCCCCCCCCCCCCACAAAACAACACCCCCCCCCCCCCCCAAAAAAACAAAACCCCCCCCCCCCCCCCCCCCCAAATAACCCAACCCCACCCCCCCTCATACCCCCCCCCCCTCCTTCTTGACCCCCCCCCTGGATAAACTCGACTACAATTCTGTCCTTCAAACCGCATCATCCAAAACCCTACTCTCTGCTGCCGCCTCCACCTGTATAACCATCTCACGCATTCGTCATTCCTTGCTTTGATCACCACAAATATGCTGGTCACATGACTGGTCTTCTCCCGCCTAGGGACTCTGCAACATCCTCTCATGTGGCTCCCAGCTAGCTCCCTCGCTCACACTCCAATCCATCCGTATACATCTGAGGCCCGTTCTTATCAACCTCTCTCCTCGCTATCCTCTGCCTCTCCCCTCTGCCAATTCCCTGCAACTGGCGTCCCATTGCCACAGCGCATATTCCTTTTCTTGATAAGTACCCTGACCTACATGGCTACTCCATGATCCTCTCCTCTACATACTATCTCTCCACTTAACACCTCTCCCCTCCTCTTACATCTCTCCATAACCTCTCCCCGCCAGACATCTCTCCCTACCCTCTCCCCTCCATACAGCTCGCCTCATATCCTCTCCCCTCCATACATCTCTCCAGAACCTCCCCCTCCATTAATCTCTCCACGACATCTCCCCTTCATACAATCTCTCTTGGTCCATACCCCTCTTTCATTCTCCACATGACCTCTCCCCTCCCTAATCTCTCCATGTCCCTCCCCTCCATAATCTCTCCATGACCTCTCACCTTCTACTTCTCGCCTTGACTCTCCCTTCATACTTCTATCCATTACCTACTCCCCTCCATACAATCTCTCTCATTATACCTCTCCCCTTCCAGATCTTCTCTCCATAACCTCTCCCCTCCATACATCTATCCATAACCTCTCCCCTCCATACATCTCTGCTTAATCTTAGATATCTCCCCCACGCACTCTCCGCTCCTCACAGTCCGTTTCTTGTATCCCCTTATCAGCTCCTCATCCACAAAACCGTTCTCCAAGATTCTTCCCATGCTTCCCCACACTCTGGAACTCACTGCCCCAACACCTAGACTTCTCCCCCTCTCTCACCTCAGCTTCAAATGTAACTGAAAAACCCATACTCTTAGGATTGCCTATAAACCACATTAACCGGGTTGCACTGCTACGCCCACAATCATTGTCTGCCCCTCACTTCTGCATCCTCACCCCTCCCCTGTAGATTGTAAGCCCTCGCGGGCAGGGACCTCTCCACTCTGAAACCAGTTGTTAGTCACTTATTGTAACTTTGTAATTGTTTGACCGATGTTTTTCATATGTACCCGCCTGAAATGTACAGCGCCCTGGAATCAAGGGCGCTCCAAAATAAATGATGATGATAATAATCTGGTCATACTGTGTTCTCGGTCCTCTGTAGTCCTGTCTTTGTGTCCCACCTCCTGTAGGTGGTTGTTGCTTCTCCCAGGGTGTAAAATCATCCCGGTGCAGAATTCTTCTCTCATGCTCCAGAGCTGCTCTTCCGTGTCTTCTGCTGTCTTGTGGCTCAACAGCTGACGAGGCCACAGACAATGACAGGAGGTGTAATAACGAGAGCAGAGACTCCTGCGCTTCCCCATAATGGAGGAGGTCACACGACATGAGTGGTCACACTAGGATGAATAGGGCCTGCAGAGCATCGCTCCCACCCTCCACCATGCAGAGCATCGCTCCCGCCCTCAACCATGCAGAGCATCGCTCCCACCCTCCACCAACTGTGGATATCACTGTTATTATTATGGGGCACTGTGGATATCACTGTTATTATGGGAGCATTTGTGGTATCACGTTTATTTTATTATGGGGGGCACTGTGGATATCGCTGTTATTGGTGGGGCACGTGGATATCACTGTTATTTTATAGGACACTGTGGATATCACTGTTATTATTATGGGGGGCACGTGGGGATATCACGTTTTATTATGGAGGCACTGTGGATATCCTGTTTTTTATAGAGCACTGTGGATATCACTTTATTATGGGGCCGTGGGATATCACTGTTGTTATTATGGGGGCACTGTGGATATCACTGTTATTATTATGGGAGCACTGTGGATCTCTGATATTATTATGGGGCACTGTGGAAAATCACTGTTATTTATGGGGGCGCTGTGGATATCGCTGCTATTATGGGAGCACTGTGGATATCGCTGTTATTATGGGAGCACTGTGGATCTCTCTGCTACTATTATGGGGGCACTGTGGATATCGCTGCTATTATGGGGGCACTGTGGATATCGCTGCTATTATGGGGGCACTGTGGATATCACTGTTATTATGGGGGCACTGTGGATATCACTGTTATTATGGGGGCACTGTGGATATCACTGTTATTATTATGGGGGCACTGTGGATATCACTGTTATTATTATGGGGACACTGTGGATATCACTGTTATTATTATGGGGGCACTGTGGATATCACTGTTATTATGGGAGCACTGTGGATATCACTGTTATTATTATGGGGACACTGTGGATATCACTGTTATTATTATGGGGGCTCTGTGGATATCACTGTTATTATTATGGGGGCACTGTGGATATCACTGTTATTATTATGGGAGCACTGTGGATATCACTGTTATTATGGGGGCACTGTGGATATCACTGTTATTATGGGGGCACTGTGGATATCACTGTTATTATGGGAGCACTGTGGATATCACTGTTATTATGGGGGCACTGTGGATATCGCTGTTATTATGGGGGCACTGTGGATATCTCTGCTATTATGGGGGCACTGTGGATATCGCTGCTATTATGGGGGCACTGTGGATATCGCTGCTATTATGGGGGCACTGTGGATATCGCTGCTATTATGGGGGCACTGTGGATATCACTGTTATTATTATGGGGGCACTGTGGATATCGCTGCTATTATGGGGGCACTGTGGATATCGCTGCTATTATGGGGGCACTGTGGATATCGCTGTTATTATTATGGGAGCACTGTGGATATCACTGTTATTATGGGGGCACTGTGGATATCACTGTTATTATGGGAGCACTGTGGATATCACTGTTATTATGGGAGCACTGTGGATATCACTGTTATTATGGGGGCACTGTGGATATCACTGTTATTATGGGAGCACTGTGGATATCACTGTTATTATGGGAGCACTGTGGATATCACTGTTATTATGGGGGCACTGTGGATATCACTGTTATTATGGGGGCACTGTGGATATCACTGTTATTGTTATGGGAGCACTGTGGATATCACTGTTATTATGGGGGCACTGGGGAAATCACTGTTATTGTGGGGGCACTTGGTGGATTTTCACTGTTATTATGGGGGCACTGTGGATATCACTGTTATTATTATGGAGCACTGTGGATATCACTGTTATTTATTATGGGGGCACAGTGATATCGCTGTTATTATTATGGGGACACTGTGGATATCACTGTTATTATTATGGGGGCACTGTGGATATCACTGTTATTATGGGAGCACTGTGGATATCACTGTTATTATGGGGGCACTGTGGATATCACTGTTATTATGGGAGCACTGTGGATATCACTGTTATTATTATGGGAGCACTGTGGATATCACTGTTATTATTATGGGGGCACTGTGGATATCACTGTTATTATTATGGGGGCACTGTGGATATCACTGTTATTATGGGGGCACTGTGGATATCACTGTTATTATGGGAGCACTGTGGATATCGCTGTTATTATTATTGGGGCTCTGTGGATTTCACTGTTATTATTATGGGGGCACTGTGGATATCACTGTTATTATTATGGGGGCACTGTGGATATCACTGTTATTATTATGGGAGCACTGTGGATATCACTGTTATTATGGGAGCACTGTGGATATCACTGTTATTATTATGGGGGCACTGTGGATATCACTGTTATTATTATGGGGGCACTGTGGATATCACTGTTATTATGGGAGCACTGTGGATATCACTGTTATTATGGGGGCACTGTGATCCTGGGTTCAGTGTGTTCAGCAGATGTTCTCTGGCTCGGTCTCTTCTCGTCAATCACTGTCTCTTCCTTTTCTCGCTTCCCTTTTTACTAAAAGGGAACTGAGTGCTGGAGGTCACATGATGCAGAGGACGAGCGCCCGGAATCGCAGAAGGTGCGAGGAGACGGCGAGACAACGAGCACCAAGACCGACGGCTCCAGATATGGGAAACCTGCGCACAGCCCTCCTCCTCTGTCTTTATATGCAAGGTACTGTCCTCCCAGCATCTACTTATACACAGTCCATCTCATTATATATAGTACATGTTACTGTAGAGAGTCCATCTACTTATACAGAGTCCATCTCATTATATATAGTACATGTTACTGTAGAGAGTCCATCTATTTTATCAGAGTCTTTCATTATTTTATAGTACATGTTACTGTAGAGAGTCCATCTACTTATACAGAGTCCATCTCATTATATATAGTACATGTTACTGTAGAGAGTCCATCTACTTATACAGAGTCCATCTCATTATATATAGTCCATGTTACTGTAGAGAGTCCATCTACTTATACAGAGTCCATCTACTTATACAGACTACATCTCATTATATATAGTACACTTTACTGTAGAGAGTCCATCTACTTATACAGAATATATCTCATTATATATAGTCCATGTTACTGTAGAGAGTCCATCTACTTATACAGAATATATCTCATTATACACTCACCGGCCACTTTATTAGGTACACCATGCTAGTAACGGGTTGGACCCCCTTTTGCCTTCAGAACTGCCTCATTCTTCGTGGCATAGATTCCACAAGGTGTTGCAACGATGCTCAATTTGGGTTTACAAGGGGGCCCCAAAAGAGTGCCAAGAAAAAAATTTTCCCCACACCATGACACCACCACCACCAGCCTGAACCGTTGATACAAGGCAGGATGGATCCATGCTTTCATGTTGTTGACGCCAAATTCTGACCCTACCATCCGAATGTCGCAGCAGAAATCGAGATTTCATCAGACCAGGCAACGTTTTTCCAATCTTCTACGCCCAATTTCGATGAGTTTGGGGGCAAATTGGGCCCTCGTTTCCTGTTCTTAGCTGAAAGGAGGGCCCCCGGTGTGGTCTTCTGCTGCTGTAGCCCATCTGCCTCATAGTTGGCCGTACTGTGCGTTCAGAGTGCTCTTCTGCCTACCTTGGTTGTAACGGGTGGCTATTTGAGTCACTGTTGCCTTTCTATCAGCTCGAACAGTCTGGCCCATTCTCCTTTGACTCTGAAATCAACAAGGCATTTCCGCCCACAGGACTGCCGCTCACTGGATGTTTTTTCTTTTTCGGACCATTCTCTGTAAACCCTAGAGATTGTTGTGCGTGAAAATCCCAGGAGATCAGCAGTTTCTGAAATACTCAGACCAGCCCTTCTGGCACCAACCACCATGCCACGTTCAAAGGCCCTCAAATCACCTTTCTTCCCATACTGATGCTCGGTTTGAACTGCAGGAGATTGTCTTGACCATGTCTAAATGCCTAACTGCACTGAGTTGCCGTCATGTGATTGTCTGATTAGAAATTAAGTGTTAACGAGCAGTTGGACAAGTGTACCTAATAAAGTGGCCGGTGAGTGTATATAGTCCATGTTACTGTAGAGAGTCCATCTAATTATACAGAGGCCATCTAATTATACATAGTCCATCTCATTATATATAGTACATGTTACTGTAGAGAGTCCATCTACTTATACAGAATATATCTCATTATATATAGTACATGTTACTGTAGAGAGTCCATCTACTTATACAGAGTCCATCTCATTACAGTATATAGAGTACATGTTACTGTAGAGAGTCCATCTACTTATACAGAGTCCATCTACTTATACAGACTACATCTCATCATATATAGTACATGTTACTGTAGAGAGTCCATCTACTTATACAGAATAAATCTCAAAATTATATTAGTTTTCATGTTACTGTAGAGATCATCTACTTTTTACAGAGTCCATCTCATTATATATAGTACATGTTACTGTAGAGAGTCCATCTACTTATACAGAGTCCATCTCATTATATATAGTCCATGTTACTATAGAGAGTCCATCTACTTATACAGAGTCCATCTCATTATATATAGTCCATGTTACTGTAGAGAGTCCATCTAATTATACAGAATACATCTCATTATATATAGTAATGTTATTGTAGAGAGTCCATCTACTTATACAGAGTCCATCTACTTATACAGACTACATCTCATTATATATAGTACACTTTACTGTAGAGAGTCCATCTACTTATACAGAATATATCTCATTATATATATGTCCCCCTGTTTACTGTAGAGATCCATCATTATACAGAATATATGCCATTATATATAGTCCATATGTTTATTGTAGAGAGTCCGTCTACCTATCCAGAATATATCTCAATAAATATATAGACCATGTTACTGTAAGAGTCCATCTACTATACAGAATATATCGCATATATATAGTCCATGTTACTGTAGAGAGTCTATCTACTTATACAGAATATATCTCATTATATATAGACATGTTACTGTAGAGAGTCCATCTACTTATACAGAATATATCTCATTATATATAGTCCATGTTACTGTAGAGAGTCTATCTACTTATACAGAATATATCTCATCATATATAGTACATGTTAGTGTAGAGAGCCTATCTACTTATACAGAATATATCTCATTATATATAGTCCATGTTACTGTAGAGAGTCCATCTACTTATACAGAATATATCTCATTATATATAGTCCATGTTACTGTAGAGAGTCCATCTACTTATACAGAATATATCTCATTATATATAGTCCATGTTACAGTAATAGATCTTATCTAACATATACAGAATACATCTCATTATATAATATCCAGTACTGTAGAGAGTCCATCTACTTATACAGAGTCCATCTACTTATACAGAATACGTCTCATTATATATAGTACATGTTACTGTAGAGAGTCCATCTACTTATACAGAATATATCTCATTATACATCAAGGACTCTATACGTAGCACAATAGTGGACAATCCTTGGCCAGTGCTTCCTAGTTAGTGACGTCCATTTGACCTTTTTAGTGTTGGTCTTGATGGCGTCTACGATTCTCTTCCTCTTGCACCTTGGCTCAGTTGGGAGTAGAGAACTGGGGGTGGGAGGGTGTTGGGGGTTCTAATTCGGTGTGGACTTGGTTCTGATACTGATCATCCTTGTCTTGATGAGGACCATGTATTGGTGCAGTTTCTCTGCCAGTTGCTATGCATAGCTTTCCTCAGGCACCATTGATGGAATCTCTCGAGAGTCTTCAGGTGGCAGCGGTGGGACACCCAGGTCTCCCTGGCATAGAGCAGTGGCTCTGTATACCATTAGTTTGGTTCCTTCTTGATCTCAAAAGATCTAGTGTCACAAGTGATACAGTGCTGATCTTCCTCCCCAATGGTTACCTTCTGGGATCTGTAGTTCTGGGTTGGAGAAGTCAACTACTTCCAGAGTTTCTCCAGTGATGGTGATTGTTAAGGGCTGTTATCTTGGTGTGGAGATCTTGGCAGAGGATATTGGTTGATGGACAGGGTTTGGCTCTTGGCAATGAGATCCAGAGTGGGTTGGAGTTTTTCCACCGATCAGGAACATATGGCCTCTGTTATCTTGGTCTGGTGGGATCTCTTTGTTGTCTGCTTTGGGCTATTGATCTCTCTTGGGCCTTGAATATATGCATGAATACTATCCAGCCCACATGCCTTGATGTTCTTAATTTGTCTGATGGGTTATAGGATCTCCTGATGGGCATTTGGTTATGGATGTGTTTTCTTGGTGCTTGATAGGTATTATCCATCACTGCAGTAGCTGGTTGATCTCCCATCTTCTTCCGTCCCATGGGCTATCCCCTCTTTGTTAAATGGTTTTCCTCTTGCAGCCATTTGTAAGTGTTCACCACATTTACATCAACACCTGCAAGAGGTTTAATGAGATGAACTATGATGGGCACAATAAACAAGTTCTCTAGTGGGAAGAATGAAAGGGGACACAAGATTCTGTAATCCAGATCTTCAGGGAGGTGAGGAGTATCATCAGGTGGTCTCTGTGGTCAATACTCAATCGTGTGTTCTCCAGATCTTCAGGGAGGTGAGGAGTAACATCTGGAGGACACAATGGTTAATACTCAATGTTGAGTTCTTCAGACCTAGATCTTCAGGGAGGTGAGGAGGAACATCAGGTGGACATGACGGTCAATACTCAATCGTGTGTTCTCCAGATCTTCAGGGAGGTGGGAAGTAACATTAGGAGAACATGTTGGTCAATACTCAATAATGAGTTCTTCAGACCTAGATCTTCCGGGAGGTGAGGAGTAACATCAGAAGGACACGGTGGTCAATACTCAATGGTGAGTTCTTCAGACCCAGATCTTCAGGGTGGTGAGGAGTAACTTTATGAGTACACAATGGTCAATAATAAATGGTGTTTTCCCAGATCTTGAGGGAGGTGAGGAGTAACATTAGGAGAACATGGTGGTCAATACTCAATCATGAGTTCTTCAGAACTAGATATTCAGGGTGGTGAGGTTGTGGGAATCCTGTTATAAGAGGCAAGAGATTAGTTACCTTGGGCCATAATTTAATGTTGAGCCATTGTGTCTTCCTGATGTTACACAGCACCTCCTGAAGAACAGACCATTGAGTATTCAGCATTGTGTCATCCTGATATTACTCCTCACCTCCCTGAAGATCTGGAGAACAGATGGTTGAGTCCCCTTCCATTCCCCCACTATAGAACTGGTTTATTGTTACCATCATGGTTCATCTCATTTAACCTCTTGCAGGTGTTGATCTAGATTCAGGAAAAACAACCCTCAGCAGGCAGAGGTCCTAACCTTAGAAGACGTTCACGGCTGCTGGGGTTCCTCATGGTGGGAACAAGCCGGGGTCACTATGGGTTATACAACCCATCTCTGGATATCTTCACTCTTTAACCAGAACTTCTTCTGTGTTTGTGTTACAGCTTGTTGTGGTGACCAAGACCCTCTGACTACCCAAAGAAGCACCACTCCACAATTGGGATGGTGGCCATGGAAAACAACCACCCGCCGCACAACAACAACTCAGTCTACAACACATACAACTACTCCTCTTACCACTGCCCATACTAACCACACAACTACACCCCAACCCACCACACACACCAACCAGACAACTACACCCCAACCCACCACACACACCAACCACACAACTACACCTCAAACAACCACACATACCAACCACACAACTACACCTCAAACAACCACACATACCAACCACACAACTACACCCCAACCCACCACACACACCAACCACACAACTACACCCCAACCAACCACACATACCAACCACACAACTACCCACCAACCAACCGCACATACCAACCACACATCTAAACCTCAACCTCCAACCACATCACCTCCTCCTGCCGATTACATTGTCCAAGGCCCAACAGGCTTTGTTGGGGAAACAGAACCCTTCAAGATATTGTTAAATTATACCGCAAAGCATGATGAGGTAAGTAACCCTGCACCCCCAACCTTCTTCTTGGTGCCACATCTGAACATTTATATCCACCTCCAACCACTCTGAAGCCATGCTGACCATGAGACGTCCACCTCATTGGATTATACAAGAGCGTAGCCCTTAGGGGTTTTGTTAAAATGGTATATGCAAAGTTATGGAACCAATGTTTGGATTTATGGGGTGGGGGGATATTTTAGGGCTTGATGTGACCTCTGGATCGCCCCCTTTCCCTTTTGGGTATTGTCCTTTTTGATGTGTAAATTTGGTGACCCTCCACCCCCACACAAATGCATCTGGAAACTGCTCCACGGGAAAGCCTGGTGCCCCGCCCTTTTCCCCCAAGGAAAATTGCCATCACTTTCACGGGTATGGAGGAGACCGATTGGGGTGTGGTAGGTGGGCGGCCATCGTGGTAGACAGATAGAGCGGTGGTAGGTGGGCGACCATTGGGGTAGACAGATTTGGTAGGTGGTAGGTGGGTGACCATCGGGGTAGACAGTTTGGTAGGTGGGTGACCATCGGGGTAAGTTTGGGAGGTGGTAGGTGGGCGACCATTGGGGTAGACGGTTTTTGGGGGGTGCCCTCAGGTACGAGGGGGTGGGGGGATAAAAACTCACATGCACTTTTTGGGATGATCATTTTCCAGGGAACCAGGAAAGGGGGAAATGTGGCACAACGGGGGTTCCGTGACTTTAGATGTTCTGCATTTCCACAGGACGAGGAAGGCGGCATATTCTACCTGGGCGGGGTCAATATAACACTGAAGAACAAAGGTAACGGGTACTGACCGTCAGGAAATAATCCTGCCCTGGTTTTTGGGGTATCCTCATGTAATAATCCAATATTTTGGGGGGTATCATCATGTAATAATCCCATATTTTGGGGGGGGTATCATGTAATAATCCCATATTTTGGGGGGGTATCGCTTTAAAATCCCATATTTTGGGGGGTACACATTTGTAAAAACCATATTTTGGGGGGTATCGTCATTAACTTCCCCTATTTGGGGGGGTTATCTGTGTAATCCCAATTTTGGGGGGTATCTATGTAATAACCATTTTTTGGGGGTGTATCATGTAGTAATCCCATATTTTGGGGGGGTATCACAAGTAACCCAATTTTTGGGGGGGAACCCTGTTTTAAACCCCTATTTTGGGGGGATCATCATGAAAAACCATTTTTGGGGGGTATCATC
>JAODAL010049747.1:0-27941 GCA_025379985.1 Phyllomedusa bahiana | reverse complement strand
TCTCTTTTTATATGGTTGGGGGGAGCGGGAAATCACATTTCTTTTATTTGGGGTGGATGGGGGACAGGGACTCACATCCTTTATTTTATGAGTGAGGGGAAAGGGAGCGGGAAAATTCCCCACCCTTTCTCTATAAAGCCCGGTGGAGGGGGCAGAAACTCACATCCTCTTTTCTATAAAGTGGTTGAAAGGGAGCCAGGACTCTCATCCTTTTCAAAAGGATGGGTGGAAAAGGTGGGGCAACCCAATCACTTTTTTTTTATTTTATGAGTTGGGTGGAAAGGGAGCAATTTTGCCCTCACTTTTTTTTTTTCTATTGTGGTGGAGGGAGCCGGACTCCCACCCCTTTATCTAAAAGTGGGGGGAGGGAGAAGGACCACACCCCGTTAAATTATAAGGGGTGGAGGGAGGCGGACTCACATCGTTTTTTTCTTTGGGAGGGGGGAAAAGGGAGCAGGACCACATTCCCCCCTTCCTCTAAATAAAGGGGTTTTGGAGGGAGCGGGACTTGAAACACCCTCTCTCCCCTATGAGGGGAATTGGAAAGGAAGCAGGACTAAAAACCTTTAAAATCTTTTGAGTGAGGGGGAAGGGAGCGGGATTTCACATTTTCTCTTTTGTTTGTCGGGGGAAGGGGGCCCAAATTACATCCTCTCTTATGAATGGGGGTTTTAGGGGGCGGGACTTTTTCAATTTTTTTCTTTTTTATAAAGGGGTTTGGGAGGGAAGCGGACTCATATTTTTTTCTATGAGTGGGGGGGGAAGGGGGCAGGGGACCTTAACAAGTTTTTTCTATTTTTGCCCGGGTTGGAAATTTGAACGGACACCATTCTTTCTATAGGGGGGGAAAGGAGGAGTGGGAAAATTAAAATCCTAATCCTTTTTTAAGTGGGGGGAAGGGGTATTTTTTGGACTCACTTTTCCTTTATCTATAAGGGGGGGTAAAGGGGAGAAAGGACTAAAAAATCCTTTAAATTTTTTAATGTGGGGGAAGAGGAGCAAGGGATCACATTTTTTTATCAAAATGAGTGGGTGGAGGGAGCGGGGATCACATCCCTTTATCTTTTAATTTTGGGTGGGGGGGAGTAGGACTCACATCCGTTATCTATAAGTGGGTGGGGGGGAGCGGGGCCACCATCGTTTATCTATTTTTTTGGGTGGGGGGAACGGGATTTCAAAATTGTTTAATCTAGAGGGGGTTGGGGGGAGAAAGGATTTTAAAACATCCTTTTAATTTTCCCTATGATTTTGGGGGTTTGGAGAGCAGGATTTCACATCCCCCCCACTCCTTTTTTTTTTGAGTGGGTGGGGAAAGCAGGACCTTTTTTAATTTTATTATAAAAGGGGGGAAAAGGGAGCAGGACCACTTCCTTTTTATTTTTATGATTTTGGGTGGTGGGGGCCAAAACTCCTTTCCTTTTTTTCTAAAAGGGGTTTGGGGGAGAAAGGACTCCCCACCCTTTCTTTTTCAAATTGGAGGGATTGGGGGTTTATCAGGATTTTTAAAACCAATTCTCTCTCTATGTGTGGGTTGGGGAAAAGCAGGACTCACATCCTCTCTCTATGAGGGGTTTGGGAAAGGGAGCAGGCCCTCACACCCTCTCTCTATAAATGAGGGGAGGGAAAAGGACTCACATCCTCTCTAAAAAGAGGGGTTTGGGGAAAGCATGACTACTTTTTTCCTATGGGTTTTGGTGGGGTGGAGGGAGAAGGACCCCACATTGTTTATCAAATGATTGGGTGGAGGGAGCAAAACCTTCACATTGTTTATCTATGATGGGTGGGGGGAGCGGGATCCCCATTGTTTACCCTAATTTAAAAAGGTTTGGGTGGGGAATGAAGAAAAAACCCCAAAATCCTTTATTTTTAATAAGGGGGGTGGAGGGAGCAGGACTCACATCCTTTACTATAAGTGGGTGGTTTGAAGCAGGATTTCTTTTTCCTTTATAAAAATTAAGGTGGTTGGGGGGAGCGGACTCAAACCCTTCATTTTATGAGGGGTTGGAGGAGCGGACTCACTTTCTTTTTAATTTTAAAGAAGGGGTGGAGGGACCCGGGGACTCACTTCATTTGCCTGGGAAAGTGGGTGAAGGGAGCGGGACTACATCCTTGGATCTATGATGGGTGGAGGGAAAAGGACTCACCCCCCTTTTTTATCTATGATTTGGGTGGAGGGAGCAGGAAAACTCACATCCTCTCTCAATGGGGGGGTTGGGGGGAGCCGGACTCAAATCATTTGTCTATGATGGGGGGGGGAGTGAGCAAAATCAAAACCCGTTTATTCTAAAAGTGGGTGGAGGGAAAAAAGTACCCACACCCTTTTCTCTATGAGTCGATAAAAGGAGCGGGGACTCACACCTTTTTATCAATGAGTGGGTGGAAGGGAGCAGTACCAACCCTTTATCTTTTTGAGGGGGTAAAAGCGAGCAGGACTCCCCTTCCTTTCTCTATAAAGGTTCAAAGGGAGGGAGCAAAACCCCTTACATCCTTTATCAAATGAGTGGGGGGAGGGGGCGGGGACTAAAAATTCTCTCTCTAGAGTCAAATTGGGGGAGCAAAACCCCAAAATCCTTTATTATAAAGGGGGTGGGGGGGAGAAAGGACCACATCCTTTTCTCTTTTAGGGGGATGGGGGGACCCGGACCAGGGCCTTTCTCTAGAGTGATTTGGGGGAGCGGAAACCTCACTTTTGGTTTTATCTATGAAGGTGGGTGGGGGGGCAGGACTCACTTTTGTTTATCTATGAGGTGGGGGGGGGAAGCGGGGACTCACATCCTTTTCAATGAGTGGGGGGGGGGAAGCAGACTCCCCCTCCCCCTCTCTATGGGTGGGTGGGAAGCAGGACCACATACCCCAAATCTATGAGTGGGTGGGAGGGAGCGGGCTAACATCCTTTATTTTATAGGGGGGGTTGGAACAAAATTTCACATCCTTTTTCTTTTAAGGGGGTGAGGACCCCGGGAAAACTCACACCCCCCCTCTCTATGAGTGGAGGGAAGGGAGCGGGAACTCAAAATTCCCTCTCTCTATGAGTGGAGGGGAGGGAAAGCGGGAATCAAAACCCTTTTTAATTATGAGTAAAGGAGGGAGCAGACCTCACATCCCCCTCTCTAAGTGGATGGAGGGAGCAGGCCCCTCACATCCTCTCTCTATGGAGGGGAAATGGAGGGAGCGGGACTCACACCCCTTTTATCAAATTAGTGGTGGGGGGAAAGCAGGACCCCAAAATCCCTCTCTAGAGCCCGGTGGGGGGGGCAAACTCACATCCCTCTCATTAAGGGGGTTGGAGGGAGCAGGCGCTCACATCCTCTCTCTATGAGGGTGGGGGGGGCCAGAATTTCACTTTCCTCACTCTAGGGTTTTGGGTTTTTGGGAGGCAGGACTCACATTTTTTTATCTATGAGGGGTTGGGGGGAAAGCAGGACTAAACATTTTTTTTTAATGAGTGGGTGGGGGGGAGCAGCCCTTCACATCCTTTTCCCTTCTAGAGGGTTTGGGGGAAAGGGACAGGACTCACATTGTTTATCTATGAGCCCCGTTTTTGGGGGGGAAGAACTAACATTTTTTATCTATGAGGGGGTGGGGGGAGCGGGACTAAACTTTTTTTATCTATGAGGGGTGGGGGAGGACTCACATTGTTTATCTATGAGTCGGTGGAGGGAGCAGGACTCACATAGTTTATCTATGAGTGGGTGGGGGAGCAGCACTCACATCCTTTATTATGAGTGGGTGGAGGGCAGGACTCACATCCTTTATCTATGAGTGGGTGGAGGGAGCAGGACTCACATCCTCTCTTTATAAGTGGGTGGAGAGAGCAGGACTCACATCCTTTATCTATGAGTGGGTGGAGGGAGCAGGACTCACATTCTCTCTCTATGAGTGGGTGGAGGGAGCAGGACTCACATTCTCTCTCTATGAGTGGGTGGAGGGAGCAGGACTCACATCCTCTCTCTATGAGTGGGTGTAGATCAACAGGTCTCACATGCTTCCAGTTCTGACAGCAGATAAGCCTTATAGAGCAGTGTTTCTCAACTCCAGTCTAAATCACTAAAGGTCATGTTTTCTGGTTTTCCCTCAGCATTGACAGGTGATATCATTATCTCCCCAAGGTGATGTCATTAGCATTGCATTAGTATTGCACAGGTGATATCATTATACTGCACAGGTGATGTCATTAGCATTGCATTAGTATTGCACAGGTGATATCATTATACTGCACAGGTGATGTCATTAGCATTGCATTAGTATTGCACAGGTGATATCATTATACTGCACAGGTGAGTCATTAGCATTGCTTTAGTATTCCCACGGGTGATATCATTATATGCACAGGTGATGTCATTAGCATGCATAGTATTGCCAGGGTTACCCATTATACTGACAGGTGTTGTCATTGCTTGCATTAGATTCCCACAGGTGATATCATTATACTGCACAGGTGATGTCATTAGCATTGCATTAGTATTGCACAGGTGATATCATTATACTGCACAGGTGATGTAATTATGGTCAGTGCATTCTGTGGGAGATCCTGAAAACATGACCTGTTGGTGGGCCTTGAGGACTGGAGTTGAGAAACACTGTTATAGAGTCATAGTCGCCCGTACCCCTGAGCTCAGCGCTTCCGCTCTTCCCGCCGCCGCCTCACACTTTAATTCTAACCGTCCGTAACTAAATTCTCCTATACTGTCAATAAATCAGCGCGGAGCTCCGCTCCCTGATCTTTATGGCCACTTTCTACAATAGACCTAATCATCCGAGGCTGCGGTAGGAGCAGTTTTTAAGGCTTCGGTAGGACATGAGCCATGTGTCTGCTTCCTGCGGAGACAATCAGCTTTTATGACTCCTGGAGATCTTCTTAGATAACAATGGCTCCCGCCAGAAGTGGCCGCTAATTACAGATCAGAGTGACTGAACATCATTACCACCCGCTCTCTGCTGTCGGAGTGACCCTTAAGGTTCGCATAGGTGCAATTATCCGATATAGAGGAAGAAAACTCAAGACACTGATAATCCATCACTCAAGAATAGTATTATACTTGGGGGGGGGCTACCTATACATAGGGCCAGGTATATAGAGGAGGTACGGGTATAGAGGGAGTACAGGGCTAGTATATATGTATTATACATAGGGCCAGGTATATAGAGGAGGTACGGGTATAGAGGGAGTACAGGGTTAGAATATATGTATTATACATAGGGCCAGGTATAAAGAGGGGGTATGGGTATAGGGGGGTGCAGGGTTAGCATATATATATATTATACACAGTGCAGGGTATATAGAGGTGGTTCAGGGTTGCTATATTTGTAATATACACTATGCATGGAACATAGATGGGGTGCAGAGTTAGTGTATATGCATTATACACAGTGCAGGGTATATAGTGGAGGTGCAGGGTATATAGAGTGGGTGTAGGGTTACTATATATGTATTATACACAGTGCAGGGAATATAGAGGGGGTGCAGGGTTAGTACAGTGATGAAAATAAGTACTTGACCCCTTGCTGATTGTGTAAGTTTGCCCACTTACACACACATGAACAGTCTATAATTTTAAGGGTAGGTTCATTTTAACATTCAGAGAATATCCAAAATAAAATCCAGAAAATCTCATTGTATAAATTATATAAATTTATTTACATTTTGCTGAGAGAAATAAGTATTTGAACCCCCACCAACCATTAAGAGTTCTGGCTCCTACAGACCAGTTAGACTCCTAATCAACTCGTTACCTGCATTACAGACGCTGTCTTACATAGTAACCTTTATAAAAGACTCTTGTCCACAGACTCAATCAGTCAGACTCTAATCTCTACAACATGGGCAAGACCAAAGAGCTTTCTAAGGATGTCAGGGACAAGATCATAGACCTGCACAAAGCTGGAATGGGCTACAAAACCATAAATAAGACGCTGGGTGAGAAGGAGACGACTGTTGGTGCAATAGTTAGAAAATGGAGGAAATATAAAATGACTGTCAACCGACATCGGGCACCGTGCAAAATCTCACCTTGTGGGGTCTCCTTGATCATGAGGAAGGTGAGAGATCAGCCTAAAACTACACAGGGGGAACTTGTTAATGATCTCAAGGCAGCTGGGACCACAGTCACCAAGAAAACCATTGGTAACATATTACGCTGCAATGCAGTGCCCGCAAGGTCCCCCTGCTCAAGAGGGTGCATGGGCAGGCCCACCTGAAGTTTCACCAATGAACACCTGGATGATTCTAGGAGTGATTGGGAGAAGGTGCTGTGGTCGGATGAGACCAAAATTGAGCTCTTTGGCATTAACTCAACTCGCTGTGTTTGGAGGAAGAGAAATGCTGCCTATGATCCAATGATCACCGTCCCCACTGTCAGGCCTGGAGGGGGAACATGATGTTTTGGGTGTGTCTTTCTGCTAAGGGCACAGGACTACTTCATCAATAGGAGAATGGATGGAGCCATATACCGTAAAATCCTGAGTAACAACCTCCTTCCCTTCGCCAAGACGTTAAAAATGGGTAGTGGCTGGGTCTTCCAGCAAGACAATGACCCAAAAGATACAGCCAAGACAACAAAGGAGTGGCTCAAAAAGAAGCATATTAAGATCATGGAGTGGCCTAGCCAGTCACCAGAACTTAATCCCATAGAAAACTTATGGAGGGGGTTGAAGCTCCGAGTTGCCAAGCGACAACCTCAAACTCTTAATGATTTAGAGATAATCTGGGAGGAGGAGTGGAGCAAAATTCCTCCTGACATGTGTGCAAACTTCATCATCAACTACCAAAAACATCTGACTGCTGTGCTTGCCAACAAGGGTTTTACCACCAAGTATTAAGTCTTGTTTGCCAGAGGGATTAAATACTTATTTCTCTCAGCAAAATGCAAATAAATTGATATCATTTATACAAAGTGATTTTCTGGATTTTATTCTGGATATTCTATCTCTCAATGGTAAAATTAACTTACCCTTAAAATTATAGACCGTTCATGTCAGTGGGACACTTACACAATGAGCAAGGATCAAATACTTATTTCCTTCATTGTATATATGTACTATACACAGTTCAGGGATCTTCGTCTTGGACATTTTGGGCAACATGTATGTACGTGGCAGCCCCGTTCGCTCTAATTTTAGAGAGCGCCCGCGGCACTTTGTAATGCGCCTGATTTCGGGGGGGTGTGCTGGAGGCAGCGCACTACAACCGTACAAAGCTGCACATTTATAGCTTCAGTGCGGCAAACCCAGGCTATTACTGCTGGAACAGTTAGATCACTTTCAAAGTGGTTTACCTGAGCCAGAAGTGTCGCTTTGTAGCTACAAAGCGCTAAATCTATGACCCGCAGTAGAACAGGTTCATAGATTCAGGCGCATTCTACGATACTAATGCGCGCAAAAAAATGGCGTCCGCGATTTTTACCTCGATTTTTGCCGTGTTTTCTATGCAGCAATGTACAGCATTAATTGCTCTGCTTTCCTGCACAAAAAATGCATCAAAAACGCACCGTGTGAAAGCACCCTTAGGCCATGTTCACACGGCTTAATTGTGGGGCGTAATTACGCCCCGCAATTACGCCGTATTTACGGGGGCGGGGCGGGAGCGGGGGGCCGGCACTTCGCCGTCCCATAGACTATTATTACTAGCGGCGCGTATACGCCACTAGTAAATGACATGTCACTTATCTCTCCCCGCGGTGAGGGGGAGGAGACATAGTCCATAGTTCTCTATGAGAACTGTGGATTACCGTAATGACCGGGACGTATTTCAGCCCGTAACTCGCGCAGTACGCCGCAAAATATGGGCTGAAATACGTGCCCAAATTTCGCCCGCAACTACGACGTGTGTACGGGGGCGGGGCAGGCGTCAGCTCACCGGCCCTATAGACATCCATTATCCATGGCGTGTATCCCGCCGGGATAATGTGCGTGTCACTTTCTCCCCACTCGCCATATTTCACGAGCGGGGAGAGGAGACGTGTGGATTACTGTAATGACTGGGCCAGGATTTCAGCCGTATTGGAGCGCAGTACGGCGCGGAATACGGGACCAAATCCGTCCCAAAAAATGCCGTGTGAACATAACCTTAGTGTGCTCTCAGTCTCATCACCTTCAGTGGGCGTAAGTCAGTTGCAGGTGGAGTAGTATTTAGTGCGCTTGTAATCTTGCCGCCATTAGTAGGTGTATGTTGTCTGCAGGTGGAGTTGTAGTTAGTGTGCTTTAAGTCTTATTTTCTGTGAGTTTGTCACTTGCAGGTGGAGTAGTATTTAGTGCACTTGTAACCTCTTTGTCTGCAGTTGGAGTAGGATTTAGTGCTCTCTAAGTCTAGTCATGTTCTGTGATTGTAAGTCACCTGCAGGTGGAGTAGTATTTAGTGCGCTCTAAGTCTCGTCATCTTCTGTGATTGTAAGTCACCTGCAGGTGGAGTAGTATTTAGTGCGCTCTAAGTCTCGTCATCTTCTGTGATTGTAAGTCACCTGCAGGTGGAGTAGTTTTTAGTGCGCTCTAAGTCTCGTCATCTTCTGTGCGTGTAAGTCATCTGCAGGTGGAGTAGTACTTAGTGCGCTCTAAGTCTCGTCATCTTCTGTGATTGTAAGTCACCTGCAGGTGGAGTAGTATTTAGAAAGCTCTTACACATACAATCACCTGCTGTGATTGTATGCTTCCTGCAGCTAGAGTAGTATCTAGTGCACACGTCACCTTCAGTGAGTGCATGTAGCCTGCAGGTGGAGCAGTATTTAGTGCACTTGTAATCTCATTGCCTGCAGGTGGAGTAGCATGTAGTGCACTCTCAGTCTCGTCCTTTTCCTCATCAGATGGGTCTTGTAATTTCTCCACTAAACATAATTGTGTATAGCTGATTAGAGCGGCGCGGCTCCTCGCCGTCTGCAGCGACATGTCACTTATTAGCAAGCGGCTTCATTAGGACGTCGCGCTATTGCGCTGGTATTTATATCATTTAACTTGATTAAATCGCGCCCCGCGCCGCTGACACACGGGAGATTTGTGTCATTATTTTCGAGAGTCCATGCTGACTTAGTTAATTCAGTTTTTATTACCTCGCAGTACACATTGTTATAAGATAAGCCGGTACCAGCATAGCCAGCCGTGGTGCTAATACACAGCGCATACTGCACCAAGATGGAGCTGGAGAGCTGCAAGGAAAAGAATCAGCTCCACTGGTGGCCCTAATAATCAACTCCACTGGTGGACTCCAAAATCAACTCCACTGGTGGACTCCAAAATCAACTCCACTGGTGGACTCCAAAATCAACTCCACTGGTGGGCTCCAAAATCAACTCCACTGGTGGCCCCAAGAATCAACTCCACTGATGAACTCCAAAAATCAACTCCACTGGTGGCCCCAAAAATCAAGTCCACTGGTGGACTCCAAAAATCAACTCCACTGGTGGACTCCAAAAATCATCTCCACGGGTGGGCTCCAAGAATCAACTCCACTCGGGGGCCCAAATAATCAGATCCACTGATGGGCCCTAAGAATCAACTCCACTGGTGGTCCCATGAATCAGCTCCACTGGTGAGCCCCAAGAACCAACTCCACTAGTGGACCCCAAGAACACAACTCCCCTTGTGGACCCCAAGAACCAATTCCACTGGTGGGCCCCAAGAACCAACTCCACTGGTGGACCCCAAGAACCAACTCTACTGGTGGACCCCAAGAACCAACTCCACTGGTGGCCCCAAGAATCACCTCCACTGGTAGCCCCAAGAATCAACTCCACTGGTGGCCCCAAGCATCACCTCCACTGGTAGCCCCAAGAATCAGCTCCACTGGTGGCCCCAAGAATCAGCTCCACAGGTGGCCCCCAAGAAACAGCACCACAGGTGGGCCCCAAGAATAAGCTCCACTGGTGGGTCCGAGAATCAGCTCCACTGGTGGGCCCAAGAATCACCTCCACTGGTGAGCTCCAAAAATCAACTCCACTGGTGGGCTCCAACAATCAGCTCCACTGGTGGGCCCCAAGAATCACCTCCATTGGTGGGCCCCAAGAATCAACTCCACTGGTGGTCCCATGAATCAGCTCCACTGGTGAGCCCCAAGAATCAACTCCACTGGTGGACCCCAAGAACCAACTCCACTGGTGGACCCCAAGAACCAACGCCACTGGTGGGCCCCAAGAACCAACTCCACTGGTGGATCCCAAGAACCAACTCCACTGGTGGACCTCAAGAATCAACTCTACTGGTGGCCCCAAGAATCAACTCCACTGGAGGCCCCAAGAATCACCTCCACTGGTGGGTCCCAAGAACCAACTCCACTGGTGGACCCCAAGAACCAACTTCACGGGGGGCCCCAAGAATCAACTCCACTGGTAGCCCCAAGAATCAACTCCACTGGTGGCCCCAAGCATCACCTCCACCGGTAGCCCCAAGAATCACCTCCACTGGTTGACTCCAAGAATCACCTCCCCTGGTGGCCCCAAGAATCAACTCCACTGGTGGGCCCCAAGAATCAGCTCCACTGGTGGCCCCAAGAATCAGCTCCACTGGTGGCCCCAAGAATCACTTCCACTGGTGGCCCCAAGAATCACCTCCACTGGTGGCCCCAAGAATCATCTCCACTGGTGGCCCCAAGAATCAACTCCACTGGTGGCCCCAAGAATCAACTCCACTGGTGGGCCCCAAGAATCAACTCCACTGGTGGGCCCCAAGAATCAACTCCACTGGTGGGCCCCAAGAATCAACTCCACTGGTGGGTCCCAGACACCCCAGTCTGACACTGACAGAGTAGTATTATTCATGTCTTTTGTTGATCACAGTAAACATCCACAGTGCAGGGAGAAAAGTAACTGATCCATTAAGAGCCACCTCTTTTTCTGCATTGTTTACTAATACAATGTGATCTGATTGTTATTCAAGTCACAATTATAGACAAACACATTGTAATTAATGCAGACCAATGTGATGCAGTGTGCGGCGTATGGTCTGAGCACTGACAGGCTGACCCCCTACCCCTGTAACCTCTGCAGCAATGCTGGCAGTACTCATCTCTGGATATGATGCTGAGCACATGCACTAAAGTTCTTTGGTCAACCTTGGCAAGGCCTATTCTGAGAGGAACCCGTCTTGTTAAACTCCTGTATGGTCTTGAGTGTGAGAGTGATAGCATCAAATTTAACACACCTGCTCCCCATTCACACCAGAGACCTTGTAACACTAATGAGTCACATGACACCGAAGTGGGAAGATGGCAATTTGGGCACAAATTGTCCACCTTCAAATAAGGGTGTACTCACTTTTGTTGTCACTTAGGGATGTACTCACTTTTGTTGTCACTTAGGGGCGTACTCACTTTTGTTGTCACTTAGGGGTGCACTCACTTTTGTTGTCACTTAGGGGTGCACTCACTTTAGTGGCCAGTGGTTTAGACATTGATGGATGTGTGATGAGTTATTTTGAGGGCACCACATTTCCCCTGTGATACAAGCCGGGCACTGACTACTTTACATTGTGTCAAAGTGTCAGATCCTCAGTGTTGTCCCATGAAAAGATTTAATACAATATTTACAAAAAATCTGAGGGGTGTACTTACTTTTGTGAGATACTGGTTGTAACTATTTAACTATATGTAACTAAATAACCGTATAACTATATGTAACTATATAACTATGTAACACAGCCCATTTACTTTATCCTGCACTTCTTTAGGAACGTTGCATGATACACACTTCCTCCGCTTCCGCATGTGCCACCAGACTCCCTTCCTCCAGATGTGAACAGTAGAAGGCCAACCAGGGCTGAGACATCCCCTGTGTATCTGGACTTGCAGTATTGGCATGTGCAGCATCTCCACTTGATGGCTGCACCATGGAGAGTCACTATAGCTGGTAATCTATATGTTTGCTGTAGATAAGTGATATACATTTCACGAGTTCTGGATGAGGAGTGCCAGGGATTTACTGATGCCTTACACAGGAACAAAAATCCACCCTCTGGGCCACAGACTGAGGTGTGGGGACCAATATTACTTCCTGGAGGGATAGAAAGTGAAGGGAAACAGGGGCACAGGCAGCAAAACCAGAGTGACAGGGGTGTTAACCCTTTCCTGTACTCTCCAAAACTGAAAAAAATGGTTTGCTTTACACTTAAAAAATGTACCTGTTCCAACTTCCATACAAAAACCAATCTAAGTAACCCGCTATACTGCCAGTTATACAGATCTTTAAAATGCGGCCTGTTACGGACCCCATACACCAGCTCATGGGGGGCCAGTGTCTGAATATTGTGGACACTATATTTACTATTTTGCCATAGGCAAACTTGAACTCTATCAGTTCTCTATCTATTAAACACTAAACGTAACTTTTATTATATCTAACTCTTAACCTCTATACACACTATTTAAAAACCTGATTTCTAACCTCATCATTTAACCCTTTTTGCTTCTGAAAGAGGGAATAACTCCCTTTCTATCATCAAGTCTGGTGGAACCCCACCTATTAACAGGAGAGCCTTATATCTATAGCAAAGTACTAGCTCCAGTAAGGGATCCCAAGCCTACTACTTGGGCAGTCGTCCCTAATCTCATAGACACAGAACAAATAAGGCCCCCTTGTGACACCGTCTGCAGCAGGTGACACTTGTAGACAGAGGTGAGAGATCACAATTTAAAACGTCATATCTGACCTCGCCGACATGTTTCGCCAGCTAACCTGGCTTTATCCAGGTTTAGAGGTCCGAACCTCTAAGCCTTGATAAAGCCAGGTTAGCTGGTGAAACATGTCGGCGAGGTCAGCATGACGTTTTAAATTGTGATCTCTCACCTCTCTCTACACGTGTCACCTGCTGCAGACGGTGTCACAAGGGGGCCTTATTTGTTCTGTGTCTATGAGATTAGGGACGACTGCCCAAGTAGTGGGCTTGGGATCCCTTACTGGAGCTAGTACTTTGCTATAGATATAAGGCTCTCCTGTTAATAGGTGGGGTTCCACCAGACTTGATGATAGAAAGGGAGTTATTCCCTCTTTCAGAAGCAAAAAGGGTTAAATGATGAGGTTAGAGATCAGGTTTTTAAATAGTGTGTATAGAGGTTAAGAGTTAGATATAATAAAAGTTACGTTTTAGTGTTTAATAGATAGAGAACTGATAGAGTTCAAGTTTGCCTATGGCAAAATAGTAAATATAGTGATCAAAAGTCACTCTTTGTTCTCTTGCGAGATTCCCAATTTTTTGGAGATTTTGTGAATATTATGGAAGCACAGGGACCCATGTTCATCCATTCAGCTTACTGTCTACAGCTCTACTGTCACCAGCCAGGAGTCAGGAGGTGGATCCCCTGGGTCAGCCATGACCTTGGTTTTCATCCTTTGACCCCTGGAGTTTGGTGTAGGGAACTCCCAGATCACAACCCCCAATGACAGCTGCTTATAAGCGTGGTACCGCAAGAGTAGACAGAAGGTGGAGTCAGGTCACAGTCAGAAGGTCAGGACAGGCAGCGGACAGAGAGGTCAGAAACAAGCCGAAGGTCAGAACTGCCCGCTGGAATTAACACCAAACGCTAACAGTTCATGAGAACAAGCTGGGAGCGATTGGAGTGGAGGTGCCCTTTAAGTAGGATCAGCTAGATGGCCAGAGGCTGGGGAAGCTTGGAGGCTTGTGCTGGCCCCTTGGAACCACCAAGGGCGAGCGAGCGCCCCTGCACCAGAGAGGAGCCAGCTGGGCCGCTGTTTTTTTCATATAATTTTTTATGTACATTGGTCTCTCTGACTTCCCCTGTGTGAGCTCTGATAGCACAACGATGCAAGGGTTGCTTGACTGTTCTTCTCCCAGGCTGGATATGTCATGAGAGGTGTAAGTATTATCAGCAGGACTTGATAATTGTAAAGAAACCCTCTCCACACTGCAGAAACAGATTAACCCATTATCCTTTCATGTATTGCTATATTCTTTGCCCTAACCGTATCTATCTCTGACCATAGAACAATAGAACGATCATTCTGTCATTACCTGCTATTTGTAATACATTTACAGAGAGCTGCAGTTAAGGAAGATAAGTCCGCTCTGCTTATTCCATACTTCATGTATTACTCTGTCTAGACTAATCCTAGCTATCCCTGTCCAGAGTACAATAGAGCGATCATTATGTCATTACCTATTATTTGTAATGAGACTACATGTAGATAAGCAGCAGCTGTAGTTGAATAAGGTTAGTCTGCTCTGGTGAATGTATACTTCATGTATTACTCTTGTGTTACACTGTCTAGACCAGGGGTCTTCAAAGTGCGGCCCTCCAGCAGTTGGGAAACTACAACTCTCATCGTGCATTTATATAATCTATAACCGTGGGCATGATGGGAGTTGTAGTTTCCAACAGCTGGAGGGCCGCAGTTTGAAGACCCCTGGTCTAGACTAATCCTAGCTATCCCTGTCCAGAAAATAATGGAGCAATCAGTTTGTCATTACCTGCTGTTTGGAATGAGACTACATAGAGTTAAGCAGCAGCTGCAGTTAAATAAGAATAGTCTGTTCTGTTGATTCTATACTTCATGTGCTACTCCTGTGATCTAGACTAATCCTATCTATCCCTGTCCAGAGTACAATAGAGCGATCATTATGTAGTTACCTATTATTTGTAATGAGACTATATGAAGAAAAGCAGCAGCTGTAAATAAGTAAGGTTAGTCTGCTCTGCTGATTCTACACTTCTCTTGTCATTGCTCTGTTTTGACTAATCCTATCTATTTCTGTCCACAGAATAATAGAGCGCTCAGTATGTTATTACCTACTCTTTGTAATGAGACTACATAGAGATAAGCAGCAGCTGCAGTCAAGTAAGATTAGTCCACTCTGATTTTATTCTTCATGGTCTCCTCTTGCCATGTTCTGTTAATCTAATTTCATCTTACTTGTCCCTTAAAGAGAAGATAGAGCTATTATTTTACCTGCCATTGGTAATAAGACTATTTAGAGATGACAAACAGCTGCAGTAAAATGAGATTACTCTGCTCTGCTGGTTCTGTAACTCATGTATTGCTCTTGTCAATGCCTTTTTGATCTAGATTAATCTTATGTATCCCTGTCCACAGAACAAAAGACTGATCGGTATGTCATTACCTACTATTTGTAATGACACTACATAGATATAACAGTAGCTGCATTAAAGTGAGATTAGTCCTCTCTGCTGATCCTATGCTTCATGTATTATTCTTTTGATCTAGATTAATCTTTTCTATCCCTGTCAACAGAACAATAGACTGATCGTTATGTCATTACCTACTATTTGTAATGAAACTACATAGATATAACAGCAGCTTCATTAAAGTAAGATTAGTCCGCTCTGCTTATTCTATGCTTCATGTATTAGTCTTTTGATCTAGACCGATCTTATCTTTTCATGTATAGACAACCATAAAGCAATCATTGAAGTCATTACCTGCTATTTGTAATGAGACTATGTAGATGGAAAAACATCTGCATTAAAGTAAGATTGGTCCGCTCTGCTGATTCTATGCTTCATGTATTACTCTTTTGATCTAGGCTGATCTTATCTTTTCATGTATAGACAACCATAGAGCAATCATTGAAGTCATTACCTGCTATTTGTAATTAGACTACATAGAGATAAGCAGCAGTAAAGTGAGATTAGTCTGCCCGGCCATTCAGGAATTTTATCCCTTTACTCTCACAGCTAAAATAGGACAAGAATGCATATGTAATTTTTATTTGCATAGTACTGTCTAAATAATAAAGAAAATCTGTCAAAAATTCTTTAAAAAAATAAAAAAAAAAAACCCAAAAAAATTTTGGGTTTCCCAACAAAAAAAATTCTTTTGAGGGGAAGTGCCCCTTTAATCACTTGTTTGGTTCGGGTGAGGGAATTTCTGTGAAAAGGTTTTTAAAAAGAGTTTGGACTCGGAAAAATGCGGGAAAGGCAAAAGGGAATTGACAGATATTAAAAAAAAGAAAAAACCTATGGGAAACCCTGGTGCCCGGGGCGAAAAACAGCGGCCCCTGAGCTGGGGTTTGGGCCCAGCCCTCATAAAAACGAGGGGAAAAATTAAAAAAAGAACAGGAAAAGTAATGACGCCGATCAATGCTTTATTTACATTCTCCGAGCTCCTCCGAAAGTCTAGTACTGGACCGGGGCCACCATCAAAAGAAGGAGGAGCCCAGACCCTACCCAAAAAAGACGCCCGGCACAACCGTCCTGGTGACTTCCACACCTCACTTTGGATATTACTCCGATATCCTGGTTCATATTATGGCCCATAAGGTGTTTTTTATCAGTTTCCCCCCCTAATAGGATGGCTTAGGTCTCGGGGCCCGTCGGTCTCTGAGGCATTTTATGTGCATATTTGGAAGTAAATATTTGAAATTTTAATTCAGGGATCTTCAAAAATTTGGCCAAAAATGGACAGAATTTAAAGTTAAGGGAGCTTAAAAGGTCACCTGCTATGTGAGAAAACTGGTCTTTTTAAAAATACACATTTTCCACTATGCTCACTTTGGGTTTCCTATATGTCCCATCTGCCCCCTTTTCCCCTACAACCCAGTGTCGCCCCCAAAAAATTTGTTTTCCCAAACCATAGCCCCTCTTTTCCCCCCCTTTCACCTTTTGTATACATCCCACAAAATTTTTTCCCCTTTTTTAAAAAAAACCCCAAAACCCCCCAGCCTCCAAAATGTCGCACAAACCCCCGTAATAAAACAAAACAAAACCCAACCTGCTGTCACTTTTCTTTCCCCTGCTTCTTGTTTGCGGGGGACATCTCCCCAAAAAAACCCGGGCCCCAAACCCCCCCCCTTTTAAATTTGTCACCCCTCCCCCAAACCCCTCCATAAAAAACCCTCCCAAATTCTGTTTTGCTATTCCCCTGTCCCGTCTTTTCCTCCCAATTTTTACATTTGTTTGGTGGAAGGGCCCGATTGTTGGTAAAAAAATTTCCACTGCTGTTAAATGACTGTTCCTCTCAAACCCCCTTTAATCCCCCTCGTTTCTCACGGGAAACATGGCTCCACCCAAAAAAAAAAACCCGGGTTTCCCCTTTTTCCCTGCCTCCCCCTATGGCGGCCTACATTTCCCCCAAACCCCCCCCGGGCCTGAAAAACAGGCCAGGTGGGGAAAGTTGGCTTACTTCTCTCTCCCACTGCACTTACCGGGTTTTTTTCCCCCCTGCCCCTCCCTCATTTTCCCCCTTTTTTGAGGTCCACACTTGGGACTCTTTCGGCCATTTTCCCTCGGGAATCGCCATTGTGTACAAAACCCCCCGGCTCACCCCCCCCATTTTTGGGATCATTTTGCCCCCCGGGCCCCCCCTCACTTCCCCCTCCACTAAAAATTACCCACTCCATCATGGGCTTTTTAACTTTCCCCATCGACAACCCTATGTCTCCTTTGCCCTCGGTTTTTTTAACTAACTAACCCTTTGGGCCCCTCTTGCACAATTTACGATTCTCCCACCCTAAAAGGAAAGGGACACGCTTTTTGATCGGGTTTTTCTGAAAGTAAATCATAAATTTTTAAAACCTAAATAATTCCCCTTAAAGTCTCTTGATCAAAACCCTTAAATCTCCTTCACTATCACCAATTCTCAGCCTTTTGGGAAACCACACCTGCCCATCGCCCATAAAAGAAACTTTTCGCTCCATAAAACACTCGGGAAAAACTCAAAGAAAACCATACAGTCCTAAATGCATCCAATTCCCCCGACTCCGTCCTGACCTGGCTGCAAGCAGTACAAAAAAACTCTCTAAACCCCCCCGGGACATGTTGGCCCCTCTGGGAAAACCGCACCCCAGAGTCAGGCGCCCACAGCCTTGGACACACCTTAGACTCGCTTCCTGCAGCGATTTTTAAAGGTGTGCTGAGAAAATGTGGAGAAAGTCAAAGCTACCGGGCAGTTTTTCTCCCTAAAAAATTTCATCCCTCACCCCTTTTTACCACACTCCCCTTCACTGCGCCCAAAAAAAAAATATTTCCCTCCCTCATCTCCACATTACCCCAAAACCCCAAAAACGCTCCTTTTTGACATTTTCCCACCCCCTCCTCACCCCAAAAAGCTCGGGCCCCCCCCAGAAATGCCCCTCGTGTGAAGACCGGGGCCCAAATTACTTCAAAGAAAAAATAGACAGTACCCGGCAAAAACATCTCATCCTTTCCCTCAAAAAACCCCCCGCCCGTCCCCCCCAGCACGTCCTTTAGTCTGCTTCACCCCTTGGGACCCAACGACGGGAAAAAGGGAAGTGTCAACCAGGCTTCTTTAATCTGTTCGCCCTACCCCCTGCTCAGTGACCCCTTTCCCCATCCCCCCTTTGGGTCCGGGTCTATCTTTTCCAGCTATCTCTCTACCTTCCGAAATTTTTAAACCCTTCTCTCTTTTTGGGGGACCCCTTCCCCCACCCTTTTTTTAAAAACGCCATCATAACCCCTTTATTAAAAAGCCCTCTTGGACCCATCCTGTGATTCAAAACTCCCCAAACCAGTCTTAACCTGCCCTTATCTCTAAACTCCTGGAAGCTTGGTCTACTCCCTTTTAATCCGCTATCTCTCTCCCTAATTTCACTTCTCGATCCTCTACAATCCGGTTTCCGCCCCCCTGCACTCCACAGAAATTGCTCTAGTTAAAGTCTCCTTTAAAGATCTCCTCACTGCCAAATCACAGGGCAAATTTCTCGTTTTCTGCTTTCCCGGATCTCTCTGCAGCATTTTGGGCACTGTGGATCACCACCTTCTCCCCACCAAAGCTCAGACCCTTGGCCCCCAAAGGCAAACCCCTCTTTTTGGTTTTTTCCTACCTCTCTGACCCCTCCTTCAGTGTCTCATTTTTTCTGGTTCTACCTCCTCTCCTCTTTTCCCCTTGCTGTGGGGGGTTTCCCCGGGATCAGTTCTAGGGTTTCCCCTTCCTTTTTTACTTTACAATCCCCTTGGCAAACCCTCAGCAGATTTTGGGTTCCGTAACCCCTCTCTAGGGTGGGTTTAAACCCCCTTATACACCTCCCCCCGGGGAAAAATCAACCCCGCCCCGATACAAAACACCAGTTTACTGTCTGTCCCCTGTTCGGCCCCCATGTCCTCTTCCATCTGAAAAATAAAAAACCCCCACTAAAACCGAAAATTCTTGTCTTTCCACCTTTTCTAACCCCCCCTACCCTGCTATTCCCGGGTTTAGTGTGTGGCCCACCATAAAATCCTAGGCAGCAGGGGGCCCCCCTTGGGGCTTTGGGGTTTAAAACTAGATTCTAATTTGTCCTTAAACCCCTTTTTAACCAATTTCCCCTTTCCCGCTCCTGTCAACTGCACCTCAAGAACATCTCCAAAATCCTTTTTTTTTTTCATGTTTGGGAAAAAGCTCAAACCCTCAATTTTTTGCTCTTATTCACTCTCGTCTTTTTACTACTGCAAATCCTTCTTATCGGGTTTCCCCCTCTGCAAAAAAAAACCCCTTCCCCTCTGCAATCTGTTCTGAATGCAGCAGCCAGGCTTGTCTTTTTCTCCAGCCCCCCTATTACTGTGCCTCTTTCCCTGGGTCAGTCACTGCAATGGTTGCCCATCCCCTTTCAGAAAAACAAAATAAAAATTTACCACTCTCACCCATAAGCTTCCACAGTGTTGCTACCTCCCTTTCATCTCCTCCCTTTATCTCTGTTACCACCCCACCCGTTTCTCTCCCCTCTGCTGATGATATCAGACTACATTCCTCAATCATCCCAACCTCCCTGCCCGTCTAAAAAAATTTACCCGTGCAGCACCCGGGCCTATGGGAAAATGCTACCGCGGGGGATCAAAGGGACATTTACAACCTCACAGTTTTAAGGGGCCCTTTAAAAAAAAACCCTCTTCTCAAACCCCGGCCCACCAAGATCCCCAACTGCTATCACACCCCGTCACTCCCTTTCACTAGGGCCCCTCACAGGCACTTATCTGTATTTTGATTTTACCCGTCAGGGTGGCCCGGGGCACCCAAATTTTTATGTAAAAACCCCCTTTATTTATGTAACATGGCTGGCCATAGTTAAAATGGGGCACTTCTTAAACCCCTTTTTCCCCACCCATACACCCTAATAGATTGTAACTCCCGCGGCAGGGTCCTCATACCCCGTTTCCCCATTTGTAAGGTTCTTTTAATGTGTAATTTTCTGTAAGTACACCCCCTAAATTTTTAAATTTCTTCGGAATTGGTTTGGGCTTATAAATAAAAAAAAAAAAAAAAAATAAAAAAAAAAAAAAAATTTAAAAATTGGCGTGAAATGCAAGGGGTCCCCCCACCTTACAGCCCTCTGGTTATTACCCCGATCTTATTACCGTCATCACTGGGTTTTTACCTTTTTTCCAAGGGGGGGGGGGGGTGGGGGGTTTAGGGGGGGCCCCCAGTAGCAGTGACTACCCGGGCCCCTGGGCCCAAAAAAGGGGTTTAAAGGGGGGTTTTTCTCGTACAAAGGGAAAAGCTTTCAAATTGTAGGGAACAAAAAATAAAGGGCATTTTCCAAAAATATTGCTTTGTTTCTGTTTTCCCCAAAGGGTGATACAAGTGAATTTATGACCTCCCTGGCTTTTTTCAGTTCCCCCAGTAAAAATGACCTGTAAAACAAAATTTTGCCCCTGCTGTTTGTTCAATGAGATAAAAGTGGTTTTTTGTCATCCAAAAGGTCATGGCCGTGTCCTTGGGTGTCTGCGTAAAAAAACTTGATTTATGTAAAATAAAAAGGAAAAATGTAATTAGGGGGTTTTTTTTTGGGGATCAAATAAGAAGTCCTGTTTTTTTTGTTTGAGAAGCTAATTGATCTAATTAGCATCTGGGAAAAAAAAAACAGAGCACCCGAGCTGTACCCAAACAGGGAGCTGTATGCAAAATGGTTTAGTCCCGAACCCGGAAGTGAACAGAGTATTTCATTCATGCATTCCTGAAAAATCTGAAGGGAAAACAACTCCTTTAAAAACCCCCCATAAGAAGAAAACCCGTATAAAGGGGAAAGGGGCCCTAGTTTTGGGAAAGGGGGTCTTATTGATTTTTCATCAGGGGTTTAGGAGATTTTAAAAAAAATACACCCCTGTTTTTATTTCCTTAGTGCAGGTAAGATGGTTTAAAAGGGAAGCAGGGGAAACACCTGGTAGGCCTCTCGGCATGGCGTGCTGCTGAGAATAGCAGGCCTGGGGATGATTTTCAGGAAGAAAGGCAGAAAAAGAAGCAGACAACAAGAGGTATGTGCAGCAGGAATAGAATGGGACCCAGGCATCAACTCAACTGGTGGGCTTCAAGAATCAGCGCCAATGGTGGGCTCCAAGAATCAACTCCACTTGGGGGCCCAAAGAATCAGATCCACTGGTGACCTCAAGAATCAACTCCACTGGTGACCCCAAGAATCAACTCCACTGGTGGCCCTCAAGAATCAACTCCACTGGTGGCCCCAAGAATCAGCTCCACTGGTGGCCCCAAGAATAAAACTCCATGGTGGCCCCAAGAATCAACTCCACTGGTGCGCCAAGAATCACTCCACTGGTGGACCCCAAAAGAATTCAACTCCACAGGGGAGGCTGTGGAAGTGGAGGCGGGTGGGAAGGGGAGGCTGTGGGAAGGAGGGAGGCTGTGAGGAGGGATGCTGTGGGAAGGGGAGGCTGTGGGGAGGGATGCTGTGGGGAGGGGATGCTGTGGGGAGGGAGGCTGTGAGGAGGGATGCTGTGGGAAGGGGAGGCTGTGTGGAGGGATGCTGTGGGAAGGGGCGGGAGGGATGCTGTGGGAAGGCGAGGCGGTGGGGAGGGATGCTGTGGGAAGGGGAGGCTGTGAGGAGGGATGCTGTGGGAAGGGGAGACTGTGGGGAGGGATGCTGTGGGAAGGGAGGCTGTGGGAAGGGGGAGGCTGTGGAAGGGGATGCTGTGGGAAGGGTAGGCTGTGGGGTGCCATGCTGTGGGGTGCCGTGCTGTGGGGTGCCATGCTGTGGGGTGACATGCTGTGAGGTGCCATGCTGTGGGGTGACATGCTGTGGGGTGACATACTGGGGATGCCATGATGTGGGGTGACATGCTGTGGGGGTGCCATGCTTTTGGGGTGACATGCTGTGGGGTGACATGCTGTGGGGTGGACATGCTGTGGTGTAAATACTGAGGATGCCATGCTGTGGGGTGGCATTGCTGGGGGTGACATGCTGTGGTGTAACATACTGAGGATGCCATGCTGTGGGGTGACATGCTGGGGGTGACATGCTGGGGTGTAAAATACTGAGGATGCCATGCTGTGGGGAGGGATGCTGGGGATGCCAGGCTGTGGGGTGACATGCTGGGGTGACATGCTGTGGGTGACATGATGTGGGGAGGGATGCTGTGGGGAGGGATGCTGTGGGTGACATGCTGTGGGGGGGGATGATGGGGGGAGGAGCTGTGGAGTGACATTCTGTGGGGGTGACATGCTGGGGAGTGACATGCTGTGGGGTGACATGCTGGGGGGTGACATGATGTGGGATGCTGGGGGTGACACATGATGTGGGATGCTGGGGGGTGGGGTGAGAGACATGTGGGTTGGTAGGAGGAGGTGGGAAAGATGTGGGGTGTTAGGAATCCTATCCTGTGTTATCCTACCTGCTGGCGTTGGGTATCTAAGCCCATCCTGTGTTATCCTACCTGCTGGCGTTGGGGTATCTAAGCCCTTTCCTGTGTTATCCTACCTTGCTGGCTTTGGGTATCTAAGCCTATCCTGTGTTATCCTCCCTGCTGGCGTTGGGATCTAAGCCTATCTTGTTATCCTACCTGGTGGCGTTGAGTATCTAAGCCTATCCTGTGTTATCCTACCTTGGTGGCGTTGATTTATCTAAGCCTATCCTGTGTTAATCCTCCCTGGTGGCGTTGGTTTTATCAAAGCCTATCCTGTGTTATCCTACCGCTGGTTGTGTATCTAAGCCTATCCTGTGTTATCCTCCCTGCTGGCGTTGAGTATCCAAGCCTATCCTGTGTTATCACCTGCTGGCGTTGAGTATCCAAGCCTATCCTGTGTTATCCTACCTGCTTTTCCTGGCTTCTTGCGGCATATAGTGATGTGCTGTACTGTAACCACCGCTATACTCTGGGTACTTTAGAAGCATGTGCTGGCCGGCGTGTACTTCTATAGCGGTGTGCGCCGACTCCCATAGACTTTCACATGTCACCTTTCTTCCAGCGCACAGTACACATTGGGGAAAACGGCAGGTAATCATAGCTTTCAGTGAGAGCTATAATTACTGCATTTGTGGGCTGTACTACGGGTGCATTGCACTGAGGGTGTATACCACTATATCGTCACTGTATGGAGGTCATATACAGTCTGCAGAGCCTGTGTACACTGGTACCTACCACTATATGGTCACTGTATAGAGGTAATATACAGTCTGCAGTGCCTGTGTACACTGGTACCTACCACTATATGGTCACTGTATGGAGGTAACATACAGTCTGCAGAGCCTGTGTACACTGATATCTACTACTATATGGTCACTGTATGGTGGTTAAATATAGTCAGAAGAGCCTGTGTACACTGTTAACTACCACTTTATGTTCACTGTATTGTGGTAATATACAGTCTGCAGAGCCTGTGTACACTGGTGTCTACCACTATATGGTCACTGTATGGAGGTAATATGCAGCCTGCAGAGCCTGCGTACACTGGTGTCTACCACTATATGGTCACTGTAGAGAGGTAATATACAGTCTGCAGAGACTGTGTACACTGGAGTCTACCACTATTATGGTCAACCTGTATGGGGGAAAATATTGGTTTGTAGTGTAGAGGTTTTATGTTCAGCACAGTTTGGCGTTATCTCCCAGCTTTCCGGGATGCTGAAAGGTTCTCCAACGTCTAGGAAAGCTGTGACAGCTAACCCTTCAATTAGTGTCTTCTAAAAGCCGTTACATGGTTAAAGTGGGCTTTGGCTTTTGTAAAGGGTTTTGGCATGTTGTGAAAGCGGCGTGGTAGTGCAACTTGTTAATGGGGGCGTATTCAGGTTTAGTGCCTAGGGCAGCATGACCTATAAATACAGCCCTGACCCCAGGACCCCGCTCACCTACCACAAATTGGCAACTGTAAGGCAGCGTTTACACGGCAAAGACCAAATACCGTTTGTATTTTCTGACCGGTATTTTGTCTTTTTTTGGCACGCAGTAGGACGACTTTTGTCTGCAGTTTGCGGATTCAAGCCCTCCCCCTTCAAATTCATATGTTCATCTTCTGCACGAAAACCAGGAGGAAAAATCAACATTTTCTAAGTTTTTCGGACCACCGGTGGTGTAAAAAAACATCCAGTGAAAAACCCGTGCAGTGGGGACTGCTGCACGGATTTTCTATTGAACTCTATGGGGGAGCGTTGTTTGTCAGTTTTCAGATGGTTTGTAAAATCGCAAACCGTCTGAAAAAGCGACCAATAACATGTGCCGTAGGGACAAGCCTTAAGAGTCAACTAGTCACCTCCACGCTCCAATGACTTCAACGTATAGTAGTCTAGAAAAAACTATGTTTGGTCTGCACATCCAAAAAGTTTTTTGTGAAAAAATGAGCATAGGTGCACGCTGGTGTGGCAGCAGCATACAAACACAATCCAGTATCAGCAGCTCACTACTAGCTGCTGAAACTTTCAAAAAGAACATAGGAATTTTTGGCAAAGTATTTCTGCCACTTTGAATACTTTGAAAAATACTTGAAAAATGTGAGGTTCTTAGTTCACATTTTTGATTAAAACTGCTTAAGCCCACTTGCCATTGGAAAGGCAACCTCAATAAAGGTGGGAACCTACACAAAGTTACCTCTCTTGGTGCCTGTTCAGACCTCCACATTTCAGGGAGAATAGATTCCAGTTACCAGGTACCCTGCACTGATTTAAAAGCCTGTGCATTTGGGTGGAGTGCAAAAGCCAAAGTGGGGGCAGCCACTTCCCCAAACAAACAATCTAGAAAAACAATGTTTGGTCTGCACATCCAAAAAGTTTTTTTTTTTTTTTTTTAAATGAGTATAGGTGCACACTGGTGTGACAGTAATATACAAACACAATCCAATATCAGCAGCACACTATCAACTAAAAAACTATCAAAAAGAACATAGGAATTGTGAAGGTCTAAACAGGCAGCAAGAGAGGTAATACATAATGTAAGTTCCCACCTGTGTTGAGGTCGCCTTGTCATTCGGCGGGCGGGCTTACACAGTTTTGATCAAAAATGTCAACTAAGAACTTCAAATTTTTGCAAGTATTCAAAGTAGCAGAAATGCTTTTCCAAAAATTCCTCTGTGTCCTTTGACTGTTTTTAGTGCTACTAGAGCTGCTGATATTGGATTGTGTTTGCGTTTTGCTGCCACATCAGCGTGCACCGGTGCTCATATTTTCAAAATTGGTTTTGTAGTCTGTTTATATGGGGGAGTGATTGCCCCCACTTCATTTTGTTCACATTCCACCCACCTCCATAGGCTTTTAAATCGATGCAGAGTAGCTTGTAGCTGGAATCTACTCTCCCCGAAATGTGGAGGTCTGAACAGGCCCCAAGAGAGTTAACATATAGTGAAGGTTTCCACCTGTATTGAGGTCGCCTTGTTGTTTGGCAGGTGTGCTTACACAGTTTTGATCAAAAATGTATAATACGGATCTCAAATTTTTCAAGTATTCAAAGTAGCAGAAATACTTTTCCAAAAATTCCAATGTTCTTTTTGATTGTTTTTAAGTGCTAGTAGTGTCCAGCAAATATCAGGCGGAACTTGTCACTTTTGGATGTCTCTGTCACTGACTGGCAGCATGACCCGGTGTGCGTTGGCAGCTAGAGACGAAGAAGCAGGAAGCAATATGTTGAATATTTAGATTTGACCTTGGGCAGCAGAAGGGCAAGAATTGGTCCTGTACCGCCAACCGTCTGTACTAAAACTACCCTCCTGACTTGTTGGTATTGCCAGTATCTTATACTGTGGCTGAAATATAAATATACCCCTATTGGATAAAAAAAACAAAAAAAAAACCAATTAAAATCAGTAAAAAAAAAAAAAAAAAAAAAAAACAAACCAAACATAAATACACTTTTTTTTTTTTTTTTACAGTTAATAAGCTATTAATATAATAAATATAAAGGACATAAAAACATAAATCTTCCACACATATAATATTGTACACACGGCACCATCCCAGCCTGTATAGTAAATGTCTATGGTTATTTATGATGATCTGTGTATGGAGTTACTTGTTTCAACAATTTTGCAAATGTCAACTAACCCTTTAAGCCCTTAAAGGGGTTTTGCCAGGACCTGAGTTCCTTACCTCCTTATCAGCACAGAGTAGAATATAAACAAATCATGCTGAGTCATGAAGGCTGCAGGGGAGAGAGGGAGGGGGTGAGCAAGGAGTGGGGAATAGGGGGGTTTTCAAACTTAACTCAAAAAATTAACATTAAACAGTGGATTATCTATACAGCAAGACACAGGCTCATACACTGCACTTTCTCCCCAGCCCCTTGAAAGCTCATTCATTTTCCCTGTCATCAGATAAGAAGTGTTTCAAGCAAGTGCGGCCTGTCAGCCTCTCTGGTCGTGTCTAATGCAAACTTTCAGGTAACTAAGGGGGACTGAGCAATGCTGCAGCTCTCACAGGCTTCACTTTTTGTAATCACATAAATTTAGAAAAGTGATTAAATACCCATTTTGGAGGATCCCACGTCAACATTACATCATGGCAAAACCCCTTTAAGCTCCCGACCACTGAACAGGCTTTCATGACGCACTAACATTTTTCAGTTTTCGCCTCCCTGCGTTTCAACAGTCATGACTTTTTTATTTTTGCAGTGACACAGTTATATGAGGACTTGTTTTATGCAGGAGAAGTTGTATTTTTTGGGGGCTTAGTTTAAATTTACATTTAAATGACTGCAGAATTTATAAAAAAAAATTTTGCAGCATAATCATAAGAACATTTTTTTTCTGCATTTGTTTTTTTTTATTATTATTTTTACACCATTCATATCTCTCACTAAATAATGTGTTAGATTAAAGGGGTCGTCTCACTACGAGGATTGCTGCTTTCTATGTTAAAGATCTTGCAAAAACAAGTCACTTTGCAATATGTGTCCATTAACAGTGTCCTACCTATTCCTAGATATCCCCTCTTTTATGGGCTGCATCAGCTCCTCAGGTCGCTATAGCTACAGACCTGTTTACTCTCTCCTGATAGGCTACCAGCACTAGATGCTATAGCTACAGACCTGTTCAATCACTCCTGGTAGGCTGCCAGCGCTGGTCGCTATAGCTACAGACTTGTTCTCTCTCTCCTGATAGGCTGCCAGCACTGGTTGCTATAGCGACAGATTTGTTTGATCTCTCCTGATAGGCTGCCATTACTGGTCGCTATAGCTACAGACCTTTTCACTCTCTCCTGATAGCCTGCCAGCACTGGTTGCTAAAGCGACAGACGTGTTTGATCTCTCCTGATAGGCTGCCAGCACTGGTTACTATAGCTACAGATTTGATTGATCTCTCCTGAAAGGCTGCCAGCACTGGTTGCTATAGCGACAGCCATGTTTCCTCTCTTCTGATAGACTGCCAGCACTGGTCACTATAGCTACAGACCTGTTCTATCTCTCCTGATAGGCTGCCAGCGCTGGTTGCCAAAGCCACAGACCTGGTCTCTCTCTCCTGATAGGCTGCCAGCTCTGGTTGCTATAGCCACAGACCTGGTCTCTCTCTCCTGATAGGCTGCCAGCTCTGGTTGCTATAGCTACAGACCTGGCTTCTACTGCAGCCTAGTGAAAGCCAGTAAACACGCCCCTGAATTCAAAGTGAGATGAATCAATGTAGTGAGACAACCCCTTTAACTCTAATCGCGGTCGTGTGGTGACTCAGTAGTTGGAGGTTGGTTTTTTGTGTGCGTGTAAGGTATGCACAATGATTTTTTTAATTAAATATTTATTTTTATTTTATTATTTATTTTTCCCAAACTTTTTATTATATTTTTTACATCTTTTTTTTAATCCCATCAAAAGATAACTATTTGTAATATATTTTTTACACTTTTCCTGA
>JAODAL010049746.1:0-27942 GCA_025379985.1 Phyllomedusa bahiana | reverse complement strand
AGAACTCCCATGGGGGGTGGGGATCTCATTGGCTGCAAAAATACTGACCCTTTTTTTTATCTATGTCACTTATGGTGAACCCCATTACGATTCAGACTGTAAATTTGAACACTTTGCTCCCCTGGTGTGTTTTTTCAAACCCGGGAAAAAAACCCCATTTCCAAGCGATTTGACAAAGGAAAAGCTGCTAGATAATTAGTTAGGTTGGGTACTCAAATTGGGAATCCTATACAGATTAGTTAGAGATTTTGATATTGCTGCATACCGCATCTTTGCATTGCCCAAAAGTTCCTCGCTGCAATTTTGGGGGAGCAGCTTGTGCACAAGACACTTATGGAAATCTCTCAAAAGAAATTACTGTGATTTTCTTGCAGAAAATTTCATTCCGCGACCAGAATGTCCTTGCTGCAGTTTTGTATGGACAGCCATGTAAAAAGACCCCTGTTAAAAAAATTCTGGTTTTCTTTTAAAAAAGAAAAATTTCCTTGTGATATTTGGTTGTTGCAGAAACCCATTTAATTCCATGCACCAAAAAAATTAAAGAACACATTTTTACATAGAAATTTCCATAGAAAAAGTTATATTTCTAATCCTAGTTGTTTGTTGCAAATTATAAGGATTGAAGCAAGAACACTGTTGATTTGGTGTTGGAATTCTTTCATAAGAGCACATTTTATAGGTATTCCATAGAAAAAATTATATTTCTAATCCTAGATAGTTGTTGCAAATTACAAGGATTGAAGCAAGAACACTGTTGATTTGGTGTTAGAGTTCTTCCACAAGACCAGATTTCATAGATATTCCATAGAAAAAAATTATATTTATAATCCTAGTTGCAAATTGCAAATTATAAGGATTCAACAACACTGTTGATTTTGTGTCAGGTTCTTCCATAAGACTGCATTTCACAGATATTCCATAGAAAAATTCTGTTTCTAATCTTATTTGCCAGTTGGAAATTATAGGAATTTAAGAACACTTGTGATTTGCTGTCTTTGGAGTACAGTTTTTCAATAAGAGACTGTGAACAAATCTTGACTTTTTTAATATTTATCTTTCTGAACATGGAGCGAACTTGAGATGGTAAGCGAGCAAAGAGAGGGGTAGGACGGGGATCTAGAGGTACATGACAAGGCACTCCTTCCAGTGCTCCGGGCAACACACAAACGAGCACATCGCAGTTGCAGAACCGTCAGGCGTGTCATCGCTTGGTCGGTTCCCTGTGAATCTCAGTACTGAAGAGCATAGCCAATCTGTTCTTCAGTGCTTAACACACCCTGCATCCAGCGGTTTTACCTCCTCTTCCTCTCAGGTCACAGGCACAAATGTCATCATCGTCATCATCAGTCCAAACTGAAGCAAACACAGACAAAATGACACCCAGTGTACAGACCACTGTGGATAATCCATATTCTGAAGACCTCTTTGATGACACAATGCGGTTAGGGTCAGAAGCCATTTCAAAAAATCAAGAGGCCAAAGAGGATGATTTTGTCTGCTCTGACGCCTAATCTCTGATGCCCTCAGAGGAGGAGAAGGAGTCTGGTCAGTCGGCAGAAATCCCAAGCTGTCAGCAACACCTTACAGTGCCTGTAGCTTCTAGCCCGCAGCTTGAGGATGTAGACTGTCAGGATGCAGAAATCACCTGTGATGATGATGTTGATAATGACATTTCAGATCCAATGTGGTCTTTTCAGCAGCAGTTGCTTGCGAGCGCATCGTCGGTGGAGGAGGAGGAGGAGGATGATGGGGTAGTGACAGTGCGGGTCCAGCCTCAGAAAGGGAGAGGGCGATTGTACAAGTCCGCTGTCATTAATCCACCAGCCATGGTCACTGGTGGTAACGGAAACACCGCTACTAGGTTTTCACTGTCGAAGAGGTCCAGGACCTGTGAAGCCTGGGCCTTTTTCGATCAAACCTAAGATTTGCCGACCAATGTCATATGCCAGATTTGCTGTAAACGCGTCATTAGAGGAAACAATCTAAAAAGTTTAACCACCACAAACATGAAAAGGCACATGCATCTAAAGCATGAATTGATGTGAAGAAATCACTTAAAGAAAAAAGGCCACACAGGTCCTGGGCTTCCAACCACTGTGACATCCTCTGACTCTGCCACTTCCAGGACCAAGCGGTCCTCTGCTGCCGATGTGCTGGAGCGGCATGAGCAAACACCATGCCCAGTGCCAGACATTGTCGCCTGATTCCCACCACCACCACTAGACACACAGCCTACCCCTCCTCCTTCCACCAGTTTGTCCTGCATGCTGTACAGCGGCCACTTTAGCAGCCAGACTTCTGTGTACCAGGTGTGGGAGCAGAAGAAACGCTTTTACCCCAACCATCTCAAAGCCAAAAGCCTGAATGTTGGCATTGCCAGGCTTTTGGCCTTGGAAATGTTGCCTTTCCGACTGGTGGACACAGATGGGTTCCGCCACGTCATGAACCTTGCCTGCCCACAATACCAGATGCCGTGCAGGCATTTCTTTGCCAGAAAAGCTGTCCCTGCCCTGGCCAGTCAAGGGGCAGAAAATATCTCCAGCGCGTTGGCTGCATCTGTATCCACCAAAGTCCATCTCACTACAGACACATGGACTAGTAAGCATGGTCAAGGGTGTTACATCTCGCTGAGTGCTCACTGGATGAGTTGGGTGGATGACATTGTCTCTGGTGATGATGGTGGGTCTCGCACTTGCCGGACACTCTTCCACACTGCTGGGATGATGCAAGTTCCAGATCCCCAACCTCCACGGATAGCATTACGTGCCAAGAGAAACCAGGCCGTGATGAAATTAATGTGTCTTAGAGATCGTCAACACACAGGTCAAGAGCTGTGGACGGCTCGGCGCACAGTGGCTGGATTCTAAGAACCTGGTGCCAGGCAAGGTAGTGTGCGACAACGGGAAAAATCTCCTTGCTGCCCTTTAGATCCATAAAATTACACATTCCTTGCTTGGCACACTTATCCGGTTGTGAAAAATTTTTCCAATCTCCCCCTGGTTTGACTGTCTTTGGGGAAGCTCGAGTCGATCGCATTTTTTTCCCCACCCCCCTTTGGGCCCACGGGCAGCGTTGCAGTGTCCCGGGGCTTAAAGTAACCCGTTCTTTTTGTTTGGGGCAACATCTGGATTCCACCCTCCCCCTGCTCCAGGATTGTGGCGCCATAATCCATTATGCATATGAATGGGGGAGGGCCTGAAAACATGGTAAGACTGGGGAGTGGCCATAGAATGGAGGCATAAAAAGCTCTCCCCATCCTTGAAAGTTTTAAAACCCTTCACCAAAATGGTCAGTTGGGAACAATCCCATTTCGCATGACCTTGTGGTGAATTTTTTACTGAACAAGTTTAGACCTCTGCGGCAGCAGTCCCACATGATGAGAAAAAACGGAAAAGATGGGGCCCACTTTTTTCCAAATTTATAGGTCTTGTTTTGGGGGGGGGGTTGGGACCCGGTTTGGGAAGGGACGCACTTCATCACAAGTACAGATGAGCCAAACGGGGCTTTGTAAGCTAAAAAGGGAAGAAAGGGGGGTATGAGGCGGGGCGGCACCGACGGAACCGATTTCCTTCAGTGGAAAAGGGGTTTGGGGCACATTTTTTAAAATAGGGGAAAGAAAGAAGTTTTTTATGCCCCCGACCCCGAGGTTTGGGGAAAACCCCCGGGCCCACTCACCATGAGTGCTTGTGCTACATTATCTGCAACATGATCCACCATAAAGGCAAAAAAATGAAAAACATTTAGGGGGAGGCCACCACCTTGATCATTTTACAAAAAAAAAGTCCAATTTACTTACAAAAATTGACATAAAATGGGGAAATTTTTGGACAGGCCATTGACCAACTTGGATACGTTTTTTTTTTTCAGTTCTAATGTCACGTAAAACAACATCGCAATTACGCAAAAATGGCAATCCGTACACAGCATCAACAGCACACCTGTGGCCACATCTATGGGTGAATGGGGCAATATTTATTTAATTCACCAACGCCTTAAAGGGGCAGGCAGAATTCAGACACACAGAGACTGCCAAGCCACAGTCCATGATACCTGGGCTAAACCCCCCAATTTTTTTGGACTTGGTCCGGACCCAATCGACTTCGGGGTGTCCCCGAACTGGAATTAAACCTGAGTTTGCTTGATTTTTAAAACCTGCCCCAAAGCCCAGCTTATTTTTTGAAGCACCTTCAGCACAGGGCGTGGTGTTTAACACAAACGTATCCCTTACCCCCTGGAATTAGATCGTTTGACATTTATCACAATGAATCCGTGGATCTTTGCGACTTTTGTTGCCCCTGTTGCAATTTCACCAACTATTAAAATGTAGCCGACTTTTACAATGGAAAATTCATTTTCAACCGAAAAAAATAAAAGGGCCCCTTTTGAAAAAAAATATTTCAAATATCATTTTTCTTGAAATATTTTTTAAAATTTACATTCCATGGGTAAAATTTTTGGCTGGTTTGGGGGAAAGGGCCACTGAAAAAGTACCAATTAAGGTTTTTTTGAAAAAAAAACCTATTCGAAAACTCATGTTTTCATAAAATTTTTTGTGAGTGTCCAAAATATAATTTGTGGTTTTGGGTCGGACACGAAAAAAAGAAACCCAAATAGTAAAGGGTTCATTTGAAAAAAAAAAACCTTTTTCAAAATACTAATTTTTTTCTGCATTTTTTTCTATTTCCAAAAACTTTTTTTTTAAGGTTTTTAATTTTTATATAAGGGGAACCTCTCTATAGGCAAAATTTCTCAAGAGCCCAACCCGGGTCTTATGTTCCGGGGGAAGGCTTGGGGTCTCAGCCCACTTCCGGTTTTTCCCCCCCTGTCAGCCCAACTTCAGCGATGCCGTAACTGGTCCTACCCGTGAACCGCGCATTTCTTAGTTTTATTGGTGTCCGAAAGGTATTTTTTTCCGGTTTTGGGGTCATGCTGCTGTAAAAAGACATTTAAAAAATTCCAATCAAAAAAATCTTTTTTTTCAAATATTTCTTTCTTTGCAAAATTTTATGATGTGCGAAAAAGGAATTTTTTGTGGTTTTGGGTCCCCCCCCCTGAAAAACATGATAGAAAAAGCCCTTTTCCCCAAAAAAAACTTGTTTTCAAATAATCTTTCTTTTTGCAAATTTTATTTGAGTGCCCAAAAAGGTAATTTTTGCTTTTTGGTGGGCACTGTTAAAAACCCAATAGAAAATTGTATTGAAAAAAAGTTTTTTTAAATACTCTTTTCTTCTTGCAAATTTTATTCTGTGTGCCAAAAGGCATTTTTAAGGGTTTTGGGGTGGGCTACTAAAAAAGGGGTTTCCAGGGGTGAAAAGGGCAGGCTACTGTCGGGCCCCTTTATCAAAAAGGGGGCCCCTTTTTTTTGTTTTTTGGCGATTAGTGGCTCGACAGGGGCGATAGTCATAGTCGCCCCATCGATAAGGTTTTTGATTGACATCGATTTGACATGCCCAATTAAAAATTAGGGGAGACAACAACACTTATTCTTAAACCCAAAAACAGGGCGGTGAAGGGGAATTAAACACCCAACATCAAAGGATACCTCTAATTTTTGGGGCACAACACGGGGCATAAAAGCCACAGTAAAAAGTCACACACCATTCACTATCCCTTTCCTTGTCCCCACGAAAGCCTTAAAACCCTGATCACCCAAAAAATTTAAAAAAGTGCCAGAAGGGCAGTATGAAAATGAACCATTTTTTTAATTGAACGGACATTGAATATCCTGTCCTGGAACCCAGCATACCCCAAACCCAAAAACCCCCCCATTTAAAAAGTGGGGGAAAAAGGAGTCTTTTCAACCAAAACCTTTTATTGAACTGGACATTGAAAAACCCTGCCCGGGGGCCACAGCATACCCCAACCTCAGACCCCCCACATTTAAAAATGCCAAAAAAAGGGGTCTTTCCCCACCTTTTTTAGTTAAAAACGGGGACATTGACTTACCTTCCGGGGCCAAGCATGACCCCCCAAACCTGCATGACCCCCCCATTTAAAAGTGGGGAAAAAGGAGTCTTTCAACCCCCTTTTTATTAATGGCATTGATATCCTGCCCCTGGGCCACAATGACCCCAAAAACTGCATACCCCCAGATTTAAAAAGTTTCCGGGAAAAAGGGGATCTTTCAACCCCCCCATTTTTAGTTTCCTACATTGGACAAAACCCCTGGGCCAAAGCATGAGCCCCAAACCTCATAACCCCACATTTAAAAGTCCGAAAAAGGAGTCTTAAAACCCCATTTTAGTTTTCCTCATTAAAAAATAACCTGTCCTGGGCCACCCCCTTGCCCGGGGCCGGAGTTACATGGTCGGTGAGACCCCCAGGGCGTCCGTCATCTATTAACACCGGGTTAAAATCCCTGATGACGCAGCAACGAAAACTGTCGTGCTGAAGCAATTGGGGGAAGGAAGTGTGAGAATCCAGCCTTCCCATCCAGTCAATACGGGGGATAGCGCTTGCCCCTCCATAGTGTGGAAAAAATTGATTCACGGGGAAAATTTAAGGGGTGGTTTTAAGCCCTGTTAACCAAAGGTTTTTTTTGGCATTTTTTTTTCTCTTTTTATAAAAGGCGGGGAAATGGTTCTGTATTTGTTCCTGTCGGCTTTAACCATGCCCTCTGAAACCTAATCGGGCAAGTTTTTCCTGCCCCTCTTTGTACAATTAAAGGATTTTTTTAACTATTTTGTACATGCAAAGTTTTTTATTACTTTAATTCAAAAAAACCTTTTTTAAAATCGAGGGAATCCCACATTCTTTGTTTTTTTTTTTTAAAATTTGTATAAAGGGGTTGTCTCAATAAAGGGTTATAGTATGTAAAGATCTTGCAAAAACAATCATTTTGAAATGTGTCCATTAACAGTGTCCTCCCTTTTCCCTGTTTTGCAACCAACCCTGGCCCTTGACATATGAAGAACAAATGTCTTTTAAAACAAATTTTTTTTTAAAAATGGCCTTTTGTATACTGCATGTCACAGCAAAATCCCCAAAAAAAATTAAAAAAGCATAACCCTTACCCTTTGGGGCAATTGAAAACAAATGTTGTTAAAAAAAAAACAAAATTTTTTTAGAATGGACCTTAGAAAGCTCATGTAAAACCAAAATGCCCCAAAATTCAAAAATACCCATACCACTTTTGACAATTGTGAAAAAATGTCTATTAGAAAAAAAATTTTTAGAATAGGACCTGTAGTTTTGCGCATTTCAACAGCAGACCCAAAAAATTAAAAAATACTTCTCACAGTTAAAAATTGTGAAGGAAAATGCCATTTAGAAGCCACATTTCGTTAAAAGGGGACCATTTATGCTGTACTCAAAAAACAGACCCCAAAAAAAATTATAAAATGAATCTCACCACTTTTAAAAAATTTTTGAGGGAAATGCCATTAAACCCCTTTTTTGAAGGGCCAATTTTTTCCCAAAAAAAACCCAAAAATTAAAAATATTTCCCCCTTTAAAAATTTAAAAAATCCCTTCCACACCCAAAGAAAAACCCAAAAATGACCCCAAAAAATTAAAAATAGCTTCTCACCACTTTTAAAAAAATAGAGGCAACATGACCAAAACCTTGACAATGTGAAAAAATTTTCAAAAATGATGAAATGAAAAATGGAAATATGGTTTTTGTCTTTTAAACCTGGTGTCTTTAGTCTCCCACAGAAAAACCCAAACAAAATGAAGGGGGGAAAATTGAAATAAAAATTGCAGAAAAGAAAAGATCTTTTTAAAAATAAGAGGGCCTTTCTTTTTGGAGGGAATGTGAATAGCCCACAACTAATCGTGACCTGGCAATTGGGCCACAACATCATCGAGATCCTGCCTGATTCATCTTGAAAAAGCAAACATCCACATTTTTTTTAAAGGGATGCGTTTGTCTGAAATAACCCCCCCCTTTGTGCAAAGGGCCCCAATATGCCCCGGCTGGCTGGGGCAGACAACACCTCAGCGGGGCGAGCCAGCCGGGCCTTCGTCCTTTTGGAACACTACTTCGCCTTTTTGGGCCCGGGAACAATAAAAAAAATGTTTTTGAGACGCAGTATTTTTCACCATGATTTTAACGGGTCTCTGGGGTTTTGTATGTGGGGCCCTTTTGCTTGGCGGTTGGTGAGGGGGTAAATAAAAATTCCAGAGGTCACCCATTAGGCTTCTGCCAACTCCTTGTGCCGCTGCTCCCCGCTACCTATTGGCACCTATTGCTGTCAAGTGTGGCGTTTTTCCCCCGGAATTGAAAAATGAACAGACGCAACAGATTCTTCAGTTATCAATCACAAGGTCTAAAATTTCCTGCTTTTTACTCTCATCCCCCTGGAGCTAGGGCCGCCTTTCACTACTTGGGCCCGAACCACGGCAATAAACCGTAAAAAGGGGAAACTTGGGCCTTTGGGTTGACGGGGAGAAGGCTCGGTCTGCTTTTGTGTCCCTCTCCCCTCGCTGGCGGGCCCATGTTTCAAGTTCCAAAAGATGTTTCCCAAAATAAGTCACACAGTGCTTGCGACAAGGGGACGCCGAAAGACCATTTTGGGGCTTCTTCAAAACCAAGGGTGGTGCAGAGCTCTTTTACCGCTCCACTCTCGTGGGTCAACACCCCGAGGTCCCACCGCTGCTTGTCAGGCCTGTGTCACTTCGTACTGGTAAAGGGATTCCTGCTCCCCCAATTGTGGAGATGTGGAGGGGGGAATTTTCCCTGTTCCACGTCAACAATGGGAACTTGACGGAGCCCAGGCCTGACGCTGCAAGCACAGGGGCGAACAGGTGCAAGGCGGAAGTGCAACTCAACCTCGAGCCTTCTTCAAGGGATCCGACCCGGGGAGGCTTTAGAAATTTTTGGGCGACAAGTTTATGCATTGAGCAAAGGGATGTGCCCGTTATACCCCACCACCTTGCCTGGGCCCAAGGTTCTTTTCACCCAGCAGCGCTGGGCCCTTGCGGGGACCACCCCCTCCCGACCGTGTGTGGGGGCTCCAAGCAGATTAATTTCAACACCCTGGTTTCTTGGCAGTGAGCCACCAAGGGCCTGGGGGGAAAAACCCTGCACCATCCCCGGTTTTTGAAGACCGTTGCCACCTGAGGCCACGTCACCCCCCCAAGACATCCACCCACTCACCCGTGACTTACAGGGGAATATTCGGCCCTTGGGCCCTGCTTTCAGTCCCTGTGCGGGGGGTGAGATGGGCTTTTTCCGGACACAGATCAACAAAACCCCTTGAAATTTTTTGATACACCGTCTGCCAGGGCAGGGGGGCTTTTTCTGGGAAAGAAATGCCTGCTCGGGATCTGGGATTGGGGGGGGGAGTTTTCCCTTCGGGCCCAAAAACCTTTTGTTCCCCCAACGGGAAAGGGGAACATTTCCCGGCCAAAAGCCTGGCAATGCCATTCAGCTTTTGGGTTTTGGGATGTTTTGGGTAAAGTTTTTTTCTGCTCCCAAACTGGAAACAGAAGGGGTGGCGCTAACTGGCCCCTGTACGGGTGCAGGTCGTCAAACTGGCGGAAAGAAGGGGTAGGATGGGGCTTGGTGGTGCGGGTACCGGGCGCGGGGAGGCGAAGCGGAGGTATCCCTGATCATGACTCTGGAGACTGGGGGCACTAGGAACCTTTGGGGGGTGGGGGAGGAGGAGGAGGCGGGGAAGAGGTTGACAGGGTTGGAGGGCCCCGTCGGTCTGGGCCTTTTTTTAATTTCCCTCCATTTCAACTCTGCCCTTCGCTGATGTGACAACATGGGGGTGGTTAAACCCTTAAGGGTTCTTGCCTCTACTTTTGCTTTTTCTCAAAAGGGCATTGACATCGCTGGGTAATCAAAAGGGGGGTTTCAAAACCCACTTAGAGGGCCGGACCTTTTTGACCGATAACAGGAGCGGGGGTTTGCGCTACCGTGGGTGGTTAATAAACAAGGGGCTTCTCAACCCCTCCCCCTTTTTTGTGGCGGACCCTATTACACACCCATGCTTCTCCCCGTCCACTGATAACGCCGCAACAAATTCTGCGGAAAAAAACCCCGGATGGATCCGCAATGTGTCATCATCATCATCATCAACACAGTGATTTGGGCTCCTACTTTCCCCGCTCCAAGTGGGGCTACAAGCAAGGGGCACTGCAAGGTTGCCGACCGCCCCGGGGTTTTTTCCGATTGACCCTTCTTTTTCCCTCCTCGGATGGCACAGTAACTGGGGTAACGACAAATCATTTTAAACCCCTTTTAACAATCCTTCTACCCCAAACCCCATTTTGTCATCAAAAGGGCTTCAACAATGGGGTTATCCACAGTGGGGGTCACGAGTTGACATTTTGGGCGCTTAAAGTTTGGGGGAAAGCTGAGAGCTGAAACACAATTGGGCCGTGACGGGAGGACAGGGGGGGTTAAAACTGCTAGATCCAGGGCATTAACCAGAAGGGGCAGATTGGCAAATGTTCGGTACTTAGATTACAGGGGGCCCCACCCAGCGATGAAGCCTACGTCCCGAACGACATCCCTGGCATGGTGTTGTCGCCCGCACGGAAAAGGGGCACCCTTTTTCCCAGACCCCTTTTCTCCCTTGCTACCCCCTCTTTGCTCACTTTTCCCTCATTTTTCTCCATTTTTAGAAAAATAAAAATTGAGAAGGGAGAATATTTTGAAAGTCCTTATTTTAAAAAACGGCAAATCAAGCTATTTTCAAATCCCCCAATCAAAACAAAATTGCTGGATTAAAAAATTTTAAATGCAAAAGGGGTTATCAACAAAACTGGAATGGGGAAAAATGGGGAAAAAACACGTATCGTTATGTTTTTGTATAATACACGGGATTTTTTGCACCTTTCAATTCACGTGGTGACTATAGAATTGCTGTTTTAAGATTATGGATGCTGCGTCAAAAGAACAAAGTGGGCCAAAAGTCAAAAAACACGAACGTTATTTTTTCGTATAATCACGTATTTTTGCACCCTTTCAAATTCACCGGGGGTGACATAGAATTTATGGTTTAAGATTTAACTGATGCTGCTCAAAGAACAAGCTGGGTGCGCAAAATAAAAAACACGTTTCTTTTGTTTTTTAAAACACGTATTTTTTCACCTTTTCAATTTACCTGTGTACTAAAATTGCTGTTTAAATTTACTGGGTTCTCGTCAATAACAAAAATGGGGGCGCAAAGGCAAAAAACACGTATCTGTTATGTTTTCGATAAACACGTATTTTTGCACCTTTTTAAATTCAACCCCCCCCCCCGGTGACTATAGAATTCGTTTTAAAATTTACGTGGGCTGGGTCAATAAAAAAGCTGGGGTCCAAAAAATCAAAAAAAAAAAGATCTTTATTTTTTGTTAAAAACGGTATTTTTTTTTCACCTTTCAATTCACCTGGGTGACTATAGAATTTTGTTTAAAATTTACGTGGCTGCGTCAAAAAACAAAACTGGGTTTCGCAAAATCAAAAAACACTATCTTTATGTTTTTTGTATAAACACGTAATTTTTTTTCACCTTTCAATTACCGTGGGATATAGAATTCGTTTTAAATTTTTCGTGGAGCTCTCAATGAACAAAGCTGGGGGCACAAAAGTAAAAAAACGTAAATTTGGGTTTTATGTTTTCGTATAATACACGGTTTTTTTTTGCACTTTAATTCCCTTTTGGGAAAATAGAATTGCTGTTTTAAGATTTTACGTGGATCGCGTCAAGAACCCAAGCTGGGGGGCCAAAAATCAAAAAAAAACTTCTGTTATGTTTTTGTTTAAAAACACGTATTTTTGCACCCTTTTAATTCACCTGTGGGGACAAAATTGTTTTTTAAGATTTACTGGATGCTGCTCAAAAAAAAAAGGGGTGCGCAAAAGTCAAAAAACACGATCTTTATGTTTTTGTTAATAAACGGGGATTTTTTGCACCTTTCAAATTTACCTGGTGACTATAGAAATTTTTGTTTTAAGATTTACGTGGGGGCTCTCAATGAAAAAAGCTGGGCGCAAAAAAAAAAAACACTATCTTTAGTTTCGTATAATACACGTATTTTTGGGAACAAACAACCTGTGCTGATACAAATTGCTGGATTGTAATTTTAAATGCAAGGTGGGTATATAAAAACAGGGGGAATGGAAAAAATTTAAAAAGAACACCTATCTGAAATTTTTAACTGAAATAAAAGTGGGGTTTTGCACCTAACAAAGAGACCCGCATTACTAAAATAGTGTATCCAATTTAAATTCAGGCGCCCCAATATCCGGAAAAATTCAATAGCAAACTTTAATAATAAAATTTTGCATGCAAGTCTCACTAATCTTGTGAACTTTATCCAGGGTTTTTTTAGTAAGCTTGTTTGCCCCGCCCAAACCACCCCCCCCGCCCCCCCTGACTTACAGCGGGAGAAAGCCTTTAAAATTTTCTACTAACTAAAAATCTTCAAATCTCTAATTTTAACTAAATTGGGGGCACAGCTAATAGTAAGGTTTCTCTGTGCAAATAGAAATTCCTGATTTTGGCCACAGGGGAAGCCCACGCCTATTCCAAACCCGAGAGACACTAGGGGAACAGGAAGGGCTGTTTTAGTTTAAAAAAGAGGCATGTGATTTTTTTAGCCAATCCAACCTACACATCCCAGTCATGACGCGCCACACATCTCACCCGCTCTATCTGAAACTGATTTCTGGCCGCCAAAATAAGGAAGCGCCGAAATTGGGGCGATCTTAATAGTGATCACAGATTTTAACCTTAATTATCCATGATCTGAAAATTTCAAACCCCTAAAAACCTTTCCGATTTCCCCTTTGTCGATAAAAATCGCCAAAACTAGCCCCATCAAAAGGGGGCCCCCTGATATGTTAAAAATAGGAAGTAGGATTTGGGGGATTCTGACCCTACCCCCCTAGTTCCCAATTTCCGAAACCCCCTAAAGGGGCTTTTTTCTTTGGGGTTTCCCCCCTATCTTTTGGTGATGAAGATTTTTCTGATTCATCCTGGTTTGGGGGCTTGAATTCCTGCGAGATAATCCCATAGATCGGGCCTGTGCTCTTTGGGGAAAAAGGGCCCAAAACGGCCCGAGAGGCCCGAAAAGGGGCCCTTTCCACAAAGGAAAAAAACTCTCGCCAAAAATTTAAATCCTTGGGGGCAGCTTTGGGCCTACATATTTTCCTCCAATCCCTCCCCCTCCGTAAACCCCTTTTTCAAGCTAAACAGATTATACAATGGGTTGAACCGGGAATTCGAAACTTCAGCTTAGAGGCTAAAAGTTCAGATATGGGAAAAGCGGAGTTTTACCAATTTTGCTAAAGGGCACAAATCCAAATTTTCCTTTTCCCCTAAAAGATTCAACGGCAATAACCCAAAATTTTGGGGAGCCTCAACAATATTTTTAAGACTTTTAAACCTCCCTATTACTCCCGAAAACCCCCGAAACCCATAACCCCTCGACCTGGGCACTAACATTATTCCCCCCCTTCGACGAAGATAAAAACTTCTAACAAGCCAATCCCTAAGGGAAAAACACAAACATTTAAGAAAGGAAACCAATAAACCCGCCCAAGGGTTTCCCAGCAAATTTTAAAATTCTTTTAAAAGAAATACCCCCTTATTTACCAAAATATCTAAAATATTTATTCAGGGGCCCCCCTTTTCCCTGGGGCATCAAAACTGCTTACATAAGGGGAATACCCAAACCCGGGGAAAAAATGCTTTCTCCCCCTATCCCATCGTCCAATGCATTACAAAGTTATCAAAAAAATCTCTAAAAACTTGAAGACAGATTTGCTCACCTTCCAAAATTATTTCCCTGGGGGGCAAAAAGGTTTTGTCAAAGCCGGCAGCGGGCTCCAAAATTTTCCCAAGGTTTTGCGGGCTAGATGAGATTAAATGTCGCCCAGACGCACACGGGCTCCACGTACTGTCATAACGGGAAAAAAATTTTTGAAAAAAATTAGCGGGGTGGGATGTGGTTTTTAACTTTTGGCTTCCCGGGGCCCTTTCCCACTTATATCTCCTCCCTTACTCTTTCCCCTAGGCAAAAACTACACCACGGTTTTCTAAACCCAAACCCTTTTATCTACGGAAGGGGCTCCAAGGATGTCCCATATCACCTTTTTATTAATCTGTTAAACCCCTTCCAGGGCTTTTGAATCTCCCCACAAAATCAGGGTTAATATGGGGCCACAAGTTAAAAAATCCCCCTTTGCTGATGATATTCCATTTTCTCTCTACCCATTGACTGAGGGTTCCTTGGGTTGGAGTTATTTTATAACCTTTGGCCTTTACCGGGTTTTAAGTTAAAAGTGTCCAAAGGAGCTCCTGTCTTTTCCCTCGCAACTCCCCCAAATTGTTGCACTTTAAATCTCTGCCCATCTTTGGCCCAAAACTTTTATAAAAACTTGCATTTTTTAAGGCAATACTCCCCAAACCATTATCGTCTCAAAAATTTTCCCCCACTTTTTTCTTAAAATTCAAAAGAGCTGGAAAAATGGACAAAACTCCTCTTTCCCCCTTAGCAAATGCCACCGCTTAAAAAAATGTATTTCCCCAAAAATTATTTTTTCTTTACAACTGCCCGCTTCCTTAAATAAAGACATTTAAATTTTTCCACCTTCATTTTCCTTTTCTTGGGAAAAAAAAAAAAGACCACAAATGCTTTTTTTAACGCTCCTCCCCCGGGGCTCCGGGGTTTGAACTTACCGGATCAAGGGGTAAAAAATCTGGGAATTTACTGCAGACGTGTAGATTGGTCAAACAACCCAAATACTCTAATTTTCCATTGAATCCCAATGACCTTTCTTGGCGCTCCCAAACCTCTTATGCAAAATTTTCTCTCTCCCCAAAATGGCGAAAACACAGTCCCTTCTTGAAAAAACAAAGCAGATCCTTGCTATCCTTACCATAACAACTTAGTAGGTATCTTTTGGAAGGTGGCCATTCTGAATTCCAAGCGGGAATAGACAACCCCCAGTTCAAACGTTGGAGAGACAGGGGGATAATACATTTCTCCCAACTATTTGATACCCCACTCCAAAAAATGTACTCTCTTGCAGAATTTATTTCAAAATTTTATCTCCCCCTCTCCCACTTCTTGACTTTATCTCTGGGAAAATCCTACAAGGGTGGCGGGCCATCTGTAAACATATTGTCAATGAGAAGTGGAAGGACACCTACTTCAGAATCGCTCACTCAACCATATTTGGGTTCAATATTCCCCCTCACCACAACTGTCCCAACCGTCTAACCGCATGTCCTAAGTGTGACGCCCCTCGAACAGATTTTCTACATAGTATCTGGTCCTGTAACGCTACTGCAGATTTCTGGGATAAATTGGTGAACACTCTCAATTCCTCCCTAAAAGATGATTTAAGCCCTGACCCGGTCCAGCTGTTATTCCACAACCTCCCAAACCAATGTAGGAATCTCCCGCTCTTGCACATCTTTACTTTTAAAATGGTTGGATTCTAATATCCCCTCAGTCCAAGAAGTGATCTGTTCTGTCAAACACCATCTAGAGATGGATAAACTGGAAATTATCAGAACCAAAGAGAGCGAGCCCTCTAAGTTCTTTAAAAAATGGGGAGAATTTATAAAAACCTTCTACACCTCTGATGAGATTAGGGAAGTCATGAAGCCTTTCGTTTACACGTCCTGGTATCTTACTTCCTGTCTAGCAGGTCAACTGGGTCGATTGGAAGTTGGAAATCCACCCACTTGACTCATCTTCATCTGCCCGGCTGTGAGAACTGTCTTTTCCTACGAATGTGATTCCCACCTTTGGTTCCCACCCGACCTTCAGCCAAGGAGCCGTAACCCTCATTGTATCATATATCATATCTCAACTCTGATTCCAGAGCAGCCCACTCCCTTTAGTAACCCTCGTCCTGGATAAACCGATTTAGTGTATTAATATGACCCAAGTGCCAGGTTATAGTTTATGGGTTATTTTGGTTTTTGTGTTTAATTTTTTTTTTTTCTTCCCCAATTTGGGCTAGCATTCTATTATTTGCCAGTGCATAGAGTCTCAGCTTTACCTCATAATTGTGTTAACTATATTGTCTATTATGGGTTTTTTGGGTTATTTTTTTTTGGGCCCTGATATCTCTTTTTAACGATTTATTTTTTTATTCCTAGGATGACATAATTTTGGTATGTTTTAAATGACCTACATTGTTTTTTTTGCCCAGTTCTGTTTATATTTTTAAAACTTTAAAATAAAAAATTATGTTTAAAAAAAAAAAAAAAAAATAGGAATTAATGGGGAAATGATGGCACCCCTGGATATACTGCAACCCCCTATAGCTAGGGCCCCTCCAGCTAAAACCTCCGTGTTTCCCTTTAAGATGTTCTTGGCCCCACCACATTATACAGTTCTTGGGCCCTGGTGAAAAAAAGTGATAGGGGGCTCTTGCCAGTTACCATGTCCATTTCCAATAACAGAGTCTCTTATGTGTAAAAGGGGCCCCGTACAGCTGCACAACTGTACCTGCTGTGGCTAGCTTCCTATCTTTTAGTTGTCATTGAAAAAAAATAATTTTTTTAGTCTGTAAATTTTTTTTCTATGACTTTTACAGTCAAATTGTAAAAAATAATTGTACCACTTATCCATTTATGTTTGGATGGTAATTCCAGCTTTTCCCCCTTTATTTGGTTAAAAATTAACCTCATCATTTTCACATTGTTTTTTAAGGGGAAGGGCGATTGATCGAATCAGAAATCGCAAAATTGATTTTTTTATGACGCTCATTTTACAAAAACCTTAAAATTTTCATATGTTCCCATGTAGCAGAAATGCTTTTCCTAAAATATTCCTATGTGCGCTTTGAGTGTTTTTTTTGTGCTTTTAGAGTGCTGTGATATTGTATTATTTTAACATAAATATGTTAGAAAACCCAAATTTATTGTTGCTGTATTTTTTAAAAAAAAAAAGTAGTCCTTCCTTATAACATGAAGACAGGAGCTTCTTTAGGACATGTACTTTATACACAATATCCCAGAAAAACAGGACCCCCCCACCTGGTGCCCAAAGGAGCCTCTTATCATGGCACATGCAGAAAGCAAAGAGGCGCGGTTAGACCACCAGTCACTGTATGCACCTCCCTTATACATGTAAGAGCAAAGGAGGTTAGACTGCCACTTTCTTAGAGAGGATTATAGACATCAATCACTGCAGCACCCCACTAATACATGTAAGACAGTACAGGACTTTAGTACCCCACTGACTGTAGAGAGGCCCTTGATACCCAAACACGATGCATACTAATACATGTAAGAGGCATAAAGTCTATTTGGCTGGTTGACAGACAGTGAAAATCCCACCAAAAACCTTCCTGTTTAGACATACCCTTAGGGCATAGTTACCAACTTTTTTAAAATGAAAAGCAGGAGGGTTTAAAAAAATTGCTGGGGGAGCCCCTATTTTGTGTGCCCGCCCTTTTAAAAGACCACCCACTCGCTAATGCATAAGACTTTGGGAAAAAAGCCGGTGATGCCCTTTTGCCAGGTAGTAGCCCCCAAACCAGGTAGTGCCCCTTTAGCAGGTAGATGCCCCCTTTTTAGCCCGGTGATGCCCCCCTTTGTTGCCCAGGTGATGCCCCCTTTGTAGCCATTAGATCCCCCCTTTTTTAGCCAGGTAGTTTCCCCCATTTTTAACCAGGTAGTTGCCCCAATTTGTTAGTCAGGTAGTTGCCCCCTTTAGTAGTCAGGTAGTTGCCCCTTAGTAGCCAGGTAGTTGCCCCCTTTAGTAGCCAGGTAGTTGCCCCCTTTAGTAGTCAGATAGTTGCCAACATTAGTAGTCAGGTAGTTGCCCCCTTTAGTAGCCAGGTAGATGCCCCCTTTGTAGTCAGGTAGTTGCCCCCTTTGTAGTCAGGTAGATGCCCCTTTTAGTAGCCAAGTAGATTCCACCTTTGTTAGCCAAGTAGTTGCCCCCTTTAGAAGCCAAGTAGTTGCCCCCTTTGTAGTCAGGTAGTTGCCCCTTTAGAAGCCAGGTAGTTGCCCCCTTTAGAAACCAGTTAGTTGCCCCCTTTAATAGCCAGGTAGTTGCCCACTTTGTAGTCAGGTAGTTGCCCCTTTGTAGTCAGGTAGATGCCCCCCTTTGTTAGCCAGGTAGTGCCCCCCTATAGCTAATAAAAATAAAATAATAAGGGGCGTGGCCTGACTGCAGATGTTGACAGACGCACTTGGTGAGAGCTCCAGCCTAGGACTCTGCAAAATGGCTAAACAAAACCCTTTGCTGCGACTAAATCGATCCATGGACCACCCCATCTTGTGTAGCCGGCTACAAAGAACATTCTGAGACCACTTGCACTTTTCTGGGCCCTTCTGAGCTGAAGTTCTAGGGACTGTGGAGCGAAGCCTGTTCCTGCCTGCAGAAAGGACGGCCATCTTCATCTCCTCTCGCCTACCTTGCGTGGCTCCTGCCGGCTGCTGCTGTCCTCAGTGAAACTGCGGCCGGACATAAAAGGAACGAAGCTGCGACTAGCCGCAGAAGGAGCGGTGTCTCTCCGCCACAAAACGTCCAGCCCGCGGAACAACCAGCGACTGCGACTGCCTGGACGAGTCAAGCTGCTCATATAGCCCGACGGGGCTTGCAGGTACAGGCGCTTGGCGCCATTTCGTTATCGCGCCCTGCCCCGCATCATAGTCACACGCCGCTGTCTAAAGAAGACTTGTCCAGTTACATGAAACTGTGGCTTGCTGCCACATACACTGTGAAGCAGGCTGCACCAGAGATACCATACACGGTCCCTGGTCCTGCTCTGTAGCGGCCCCGGACAGTGACACTCGTGGTGCCCGCCATTACAATCCTGCTGGCAGTTCATAACGCCGTTTTGCTGGGGGCAGACACAGGGTGACGGAGCCTTGTACTGTGGGCTGAGGAAACACAGTTTATATAAGACGATTGCTCCTTCCTCTTGTCCTGAAATAAAAGGAACTATAGCCTACCACCTCCCTAACATTTAAAAGTGAACCTACTGTATTTGAAGGTAACCCTTTAACAACCCAAAGGTGTACAATCCCTAATCCAGATCCCTACTCCTCTATATTCAAGACATTCTTGTAAATCAGCATTACTCACCAGTAACCCAAGAACTTGTGCTGATTGAACAGTTTTTGCTGCTGCATAACTCAGTTGTTACTTTAAACTACAGCATCACACCAAGAGATTACCTGAAAACATATTCTTCCTAATTCCGGAACTCAATAAAACTTCCCAAACCCCTCCATCTGCAGTGAAAATATCACTCATCAAACTGTTGGCAGTTCCTCTCCAAGAGCACAGGATTACTGTGTATTCTTTTAACAATTCTTTACAAGCTCCACATATCTGTGAATAGATAATACATTCTATCTGATAATTCAAGGCAGTCTTCTATGACATAAACCCTTCCAATACCTTGGATATTCCTGCTCTACGAGTTCAGCTGTATACGTACTTCTGGTATTCCACTTAAGAAAGAAGGGGAGAGTAACAAAAAAAAAAATAAATAAATAAATAAAAAAAAAAAATAATAATAATATCAAAAGAATCTTACCTATCTTACCTCTCATATGTCTTTCCGTACACAAAGAAGAATGAGGAGCGCTGCAAAGAAAACACAAAACTTCAAACCTGCGAAACTCACGCAATTTTTCCAACAATCTTCCCCACCACTGCAAGCCTTGGAAGATCAAAATTCGTTCTCTCAACTTTCAGCGGCCTCCCCTAGACCGGAATCCATAGATATCTCAGGAATGCACAGATCAAGTTGCTCTAACTGAGTCCATTCTTCAAAAGCTATTCTCTTCTTTTAGAGATACATTACATAGAGACTTCAAACAAATTATGGTTGACCTTAATTCAGATATACAGTCGTTGGTCTCAAGAACAGATCATGTCAAAAAAAAAAAAAATGGCAGAGTTTGCCACGTCACACAACTCACTAATTGACGCTAACGCAGAGTTAGAAGAAGAAGTAAAAAGATTATCGTCCAAAGTCCTCGATTTAGAGGACAGATCTAGAAGAAATAATATACGAATTAGGGGAATTCCGGAGTCAGTAAATGCAGATGCACTCGCGCCTTTCTTAACAGATCTTATGGCAGTTGTGCTCCCTAATGCCTCCCAAACAGAATTAATGATTGACAGAATTCATCGCCTTCCGAAACCCAGACACCTTGCTGCCTCGATTCCACGAGATGTCATCGCTAGAGTCCATTTTTTCAAGATAAAAGACGAATTTCTGAAAGCTCTAAGAGGACATGCCTTACTGCCAGATAGATTTGCTAACCTATCCATTTTTTCCAGATCTATCAGCTGGAACCATGCTTAAACGAAAGGAATTTGCACCCTTCACCAAAATTCTTAGAGATCATAACATCAGTTACAGATGGGGCTTTCCGGTGAAACTAATTGGGACAAGAGATAGCACTTTTTCTACTTGCAACTCACCAACACAAGCAAAAGATCTTCTCTTATCCTGGAATATGTTATCTCCTCCTATCAATCCGCCTCAGAGAAAAGAACCCGTCAGGCCAGAAGCCATTACTCCACTTTGGTCCGAAAAAGTGAACAGATCCAAACCTCGCACGAATGACTAACAGGTTCTGAGTCCTATCAGTCGGCCTTGAGTCCCTGGAGTTTTTCCAAGTGGCTGTCAGCTGATCTTAATAGCTCTTGTGTTCCAACCCCGTTGGTTCTTACCTTTTACAGGTTAAGGCAATAGACTTGCCCCTTTGCCTATTTCCAGTTATCCTGGAAATACTTGTTCATTAGCTGATCTTGATAACTCTTGTGTTCCAACCTCGTTGGTCATTACCTTCTTGAAGGTTACGGCAATAGACTTGACCCCTTGCTCATTTCCAGTTCTCCTGGGAATAATTGTTCATTCCTTTATGTTTTGCTGTGAGTCAGAACAAATGTTATCTTTTTGCATTTCCATGGTTCAGTTTACAGATTTGTTTTCATGCCATGTAATGTTCAAGCCTGAGAGATTTGTAGTCTACCTGATTGATTTGACTTTGATGATATGCTTATTCCACCTAATCTTCTATTTCCTTCACAATGGATATTAAATTTTTATCACTTAATGTCAATGGTCTCAATTCACCATTTAAGAGATCGTTACTATGGAAAGAAGTTTTGAAGTCCCGTACTGACGTGGTGTGTCTTCAAGAAACACATATCAAAAAATCAGACTTATTCAGACTCAAACACAAGAAGTTTCCCTATGCTTTCCACTCAGCACTGGACGTCAAACAATGTGGGGTTTCTATATTTGTCAAGGATTCTATTGCCTTTCATCTCAATCAATCACTTATAGATACCAAAGGCCGATATGTTATATTACAATGTACCCTCAACAATGTAGCGTATACAGTAGTAGGGCTATATGCCCCCAATACTCATCAGATCTCCTTTGTTTCTAAACTAATTTCTAAAACCAAAAAAATCATTAGAGGTAACCTTATAATGTGCGGAGATTTTAATATTGTCATTGATAAATCGCAAGACAGATCTAATACTAAGACAAGACATACTTCCGAATTGAAACATCTTATGATAGAGGAAAATCTACATGACCCCTGGCGTTATGCACACCCTACAGACCTAGACTTCACTCACTACTCAGCAGCCAAAAATTCACACGCGAGACTTGACTACTTCTTACTTAATAGACAAGCGCTACAGTTTGTTTCTCACTCTTACATAGGGTACAAAACATGGTCTGATCACGCCCCAATTTTATTATCAGTTAAAGACGACTTCTCCCCCCCCCCCCCATTCCATTCTCCCTGGCGCCTTAATAATTTCTTACTAAAATCCCCCAAAATTGTTCAAGAAGTGGAGAAGGCTCTGAAAGATTACTTTGATATTAATGTCTCCTCTGTGCCATCAGAAGAAATAGTTTGGTGCGCACATAAAGCGTATATTAGAGGTCTTTTTATTTCCATTACCAAAAGGGAAAAAAAAATTAGGGATAAGGAACTCAACGAGGTTTTAGACGGCATTAAAGCTTTAGATACTCAATTTAAAGCAAACCCATCTCAATCCATTAAAGACGAACTGAATCGACTCAAGCAACAACTAAGCAACCTGCACCTACAACAATATGAAAACCAATTGAACAGACTAAATTGGAATTTCTATTTGCAAGGGGATAGGACCAGTAAGTTACTTGCGAAAAGAGTGAAAGTCACCCAAGCTAAAACCAGAATTCCTTACCTCACCTCTTCCAGTAAAACCAAAATTTGTGACCCACAGAAAATATCAAATGAATTCGCCGCCTATTACAGTTCACTATATAATCTAATTAAAGATCCTTCCACTTTACCGGTCAAAAAAGAATACATAGATAGTTTTCTTGCTGAAGTTGCTTTCCCCTCTTTAACAGATGAGCAATTGGCCCTGCTTAACCTCCCTATTACACTACCAGAAGTTGAAACAACAATTAAACAACTTAAATGTAACAAATCCCCTGGACCGGATGGTCTCATAAATGAGTATTTTAAGCTCTTCAATAACACACTACTCCCACATATGATGAGGCTTTTTAATTCTATTATTGCCAAAAAGGTTCCCCCAGAGGAGATGCTGGCAGCCACGATATCCACTATCCCTAAACCGGGGAAACCGACTGACCTAGTATCCAATTATAGACCAATCTCCTTACTTAACTCTGACATCAAAATTTACTCCAAGATTCTAGCTAATAGGCTTAGCGATGTCCTCCCTTCCTTGATAAACAAGGATCAAGTTGGCTTCGTGAAAAACAGACAAACAAGAGATGGAATTAGGCGTGTCATAGACATTTTGCAATTAGCACAAATTGAAAATCTACCTATTGCACTCCTGTCTTTAGACGGAGAAAAAGCTTTTGACAGGATAAACTGGGAATACATGAAGCAGGTCTTATTAAAATTTGGTTTCTCCGGCCCCATCCTTTCAGCGATAATGTCGTTATATTCCTGTCCCTCAGCTAAGGTTTTCGCCTCAGGATTTCTCTCTGAAAGTTTTAAAATAACCAATGGCACTAGACAGGGCTGCCCCTTGTCTCCTCTCATTTATGATTTATGCGCAGAACCCTTAGCGGAACACATTAGAAACTCCCCACTTATTAAAGGGATCAAGATAGGCAAGGACATCCATACAGTTAGTTTGTATGCAGATGATATTCTAATTTTTTGTCAACAGCTGGCCTCTTCTATTCCTGCTCTTCTTACCTTGTTGAAACGTTATGCTTCAATATCGTACTACAAACTTAACATCACAAAATCCATACTCCTACCCATTAACTGTCAACAATCATTAAAATCGCAGTTGTCAGATATAGATCTTATATGGACAGGTGAGTTTGTTCCCTACCTAGGAATTAAAATTTTCCCAAGTATAGAGGCTACAATACAAAGAAACCTAGAGGATGTTTCTTCAACCATTACAAAGGAAATCAATCGATTAAGCCAATTGCATCTCTCATGGCTGGCACGCATTAACCTTTCCAAAATGCTTCTTCTACCTAAATATCTATATGTCGCTAGATCTCTACCATTTTTGTTCCCTGAGAATATAATTTCTAATTTGCAACGTCTTATCCTACACTTTATTTGGGGAGCTAAGAGAGCTAGATTTAAAAACCAATACTTATACAGGAAAACAATACATGGAGGTTTGTCTGTACCTAATCTGATGCACTATAACATAGCCTCCATACTTGAACCCTTATTTTTCTTCTGGAATGCTCCACATAGTCATCACTGGACATGCATAGAAAATGCAGTAGTCACTAGGGGATCATTTAAAGATCATATTATAGCATTACTACTTGGAGATACGCCTAGGTCTTATAAATTATTATCTCTCTCACATGCAGCCATAGTCTGGCGCAAATATATAGTGTCAGAGCAAAAAATACAGATGAACAAATTATCATGCCCGCTATCAGCCTTACAAATTCTGTCCTCAGATATGCCTATCTCAATCTGGATACCATTAGGCGTGCCGTTGTTTGGTGATTTTTACCACATTGGACACTTTAAAACATTTGAAGAATTAACTCGTGAATTCTCAATCCCTAAACGTCAATTTTTCTTATACCTTCAAATACGACATTGGGTTCAGACACACAACTGGCCATCACAGTCTCACATTGCCACGCCATTCTCTAACTTCCTGCTGAAGAAGAAACGCAATATAAAAGGTTTATCTTCTGCCTACCAATCACTATGTGAAGTAGATCTAGATACTAAACCTACCTATGCTATAAAATGGGAAAGTGAATTAGGTCTCTCATACTCAGCGGAAAAGTGGATTAAGGCGGCTAATGTACCAATCAAACTGTCCAGATGTGCCAATCATGTTGAACTCTCAAGGAAAATTCATTTGCGATGGTATCTAACCCCGAATAGACTTGCTCATATTAATACCGAGTACTCTCACTTTTGTTGGAGAGGTTGTGGCCTAAAAGGCTCCCTACTTCATATGTGGTGGCATTGTCCATTAGTTAAACCCCTATGGCGAGAATTAGAAGTATTACTGAATGAACTTTTCAAATGGACATTTAAATTACATCCTGGGTTAGCAATATTAGATTTAGGCTTTGAGGAAATACCTTACCCCTTTAGAACAGTACTTTTACATGCTCTAATAGCCACCAGAAGTGCCATAGCTTTCCATTGGAAAACTCCTTATACACCAGGCATCAATGAAGTTATAACACAACTAAATAGACAATGCCGATGTGAGATTTGCTTAATTACACCTCCACACGTCTTATCTAAAATTAGAAATAAGTGGGCACCATGGTTACAATCTAATTACTTTCACTAAGATGACTCCTCTCCATATATCATTTAAAAAGTAATTTCGAATGTAATCATTATTTCTTTTGGGTGGACTATACATATAGTCTCTGAATGCAACTATAGTCAAATTTGTACTACTCTAAATACTGTGACATGGCATGTGTTCTGTTTCTTTTATTTTCTTCTCCCCATTGGTTCTTCCCTCTCCTTTGTTTCATTTGTTCTCTTCAATGATGTCTATCCAATGCTTACTTGTATTATGTTTATGTAACATCTTTAATGCATCCCAATAAAAAATTATTGCTGAAAAAAATAAAATAAAATAAAATAATAAAAGTCACTTACCTCACCAGGCTCCCTGCAGCTCCGGACATCTCACGGCCGATCTCCTCAGCGTTGCAGGGAATGTGAGTGCAGCCGTGCGTCACACCCCCTGCGACACTGATCTGTATGTACAGCGCGAATCGGCACATACAGGGGGAGGAGGGAGGAGGGAAACAATCCCTCCTGCCTCCTCCCTGTACAGTAAGACGCACCGGGCGGGTGAGCGGCCGCCTGTAGGAGCGGCCCGGCGGCGCCAGAGTAGTGCACCAGCGCTACTCTGACGCAGCGGTCATTCAAAGGACCCCCGCTGCCTGCTGGCGGCGGGAGGAATGCCAACCCTGCGGGGCGGGGGGGGGGGACCCCAATTAGCGGTACCCCCTCGCCAAAAGCGGGAGAGTTGGCATGTAGCCTTAGGGGGACATGTCTGAAAACTGTCTTGGTCTAAGACTTTTCTTGTTGCCCATAGCAACCAATCAGAACGCCCCTTTCATTTTTACAGAGCTTTATATGAAAGGGGAACGCTGATTGGTTGCTATGGGCAACAAGAAAAGTCTTAGACCAAGACAGTTTTCAGACATGTCCTCCTTAGTCTTTAGTATTCAGTTACTTCTTATTACATACAGTACATGTACAATGCTGTTCCAGAAAGTATGTATCTGGTCCCTAATTGTCTATTAGAGCCTGCATTTTATCTTATTTCATGATGTAGTACAGTTTGAAAGTTAAAAATTTCAATGCTCGGATATTTGGGTAAGGAGATATGTAGAAAATAATGCATGTTTTACTCTAAAATATTAGTGGTCACGTCTACAGTTTTAATTGGTTTCAATGAAAGGTATTTTTTAAAGAGAGCTAAAATTTCTGTGAATTTCATGTAGTTTTTGGTTCTCTGTGATATATTCTTTGTTTTTTCTGTGAATATTTTACACTAAGAATCATAAGTAATCATCTTTGTTGTGGGCTCTCAAGTTACAATGGCTTCAGAATACAATATTTTCAACTTACAATGCTCTTTCCTGGGGTATCGTATGTTGAATATGGGTTCAACATACAATGGCCCAGGTACTGATCCAGTTATTTATCATGAACATCTTACAAAGCCTCTGTATTAATGCAGTGCATGCAGTGTTTAGCGGTCTAGTAGCACCTCTTTACAGAGCGCTATCACATGTCCTGTACTGTTCTTACATGTATTAGTGAGGTGCATGCAATGATTGGGAGTCTAGTAGCCCCTCTCTACAGTACAATGTAGTACTAGATGACGTGTTCTGCTCTTACATGTATCAGTGAGGTGCATGCAGTCATTGGTGGTCTATAAGCACCTCTCAACAGTACAGTGCGGTACTACATGTCCTGTACGGCTCTTACATGTATTAGTGAAGTGCATAATGTCATTTGTGGTCTATTAGTGTCTCTCTACAGTACAGTACGGTACTACATGTCCTATACTGCTCTTTACATGTATTACTGAGGTGCATGCAGTGGTTGGTTGTGTAGTAGCTTCTCTCTACAGTACACTGCAGAACTACATGCCCTGTACTGCTCTTACAAGTATTAGTGAGGCGCATGCAGTGATTGGTGGTCTAGTAGCGCCTCTCTACAGTAAAATACAGTACTACATGTCCTGTACTGTATTAGTGAGGCGCATGCAGTGATTAGTGGCCTAGTAGCGCCTCTCTAAAGTAAAGTGCAGTAAAGTGATAACAAATGTAATAGTTGCTGAGCCACCCTAGACCAGCAAAAATATTATTTTTCACCCCTATCCACCATAGAATAGATTCAGCTTTAACCCCCAATTTACGACAGACCACCTACATTCAGATTTTATCTTTAAGCCACCCTCCGCTACTAGGAAATATGTTAATAACTTAAAAGTTCAGTAGGTTTCAGTGTCTCATATGTGGCTTACCTCCTTGGCTTATGTTGCCTAAGGGTTAAATGTCCGCTTACTTTTGAAAGGGAAGGGACAAAATGTTGTCATTTCTAAAACCAAGACAATAATGCTTCTTTCAAGTTGGGCATTAAGATATTTCTATTGGCTGTCCTGCATTGTTCAGACTTTGGGGCCTTGGAAAGAATGACTGAGCATGTGTGTCCACCACCACTTGTCTCATTAGGTGGACGTGCACATTATTATATACTTTATTTTTTATGAATATGATATTTAATTGTTTTTAAAGGGTAAGTATATGAGGAAACTACAAGGAAAGTTGCCAATTAATTGCGAGGAATTGCACGGATTTTATGTTCTTGTGGGATTGAGGTGAAGCCAACAGCAGCATTGAGATCCAGCTTTGCCCCAGGAGGAGCCTTGAAGGTGAAGTTCTGCAGTAGTTTTGTAAAGAAGAGGAAAAGCTCCATTTTAGCCAAATTTTCTCCAACACAACTTCTCTTCCCTGCAAGAAAGACACAGAGATAGCAGTATTAGCCCATCATGAAGTACAGCACAGAAAGTCCCTGCTAATGGTTGAGGTGTTCACTATCTTTGTCATTACTTTGATGTTACTCACCAGCAGAAAATGGTAAAAACGCCTCATTTTTTACAAAATTTCCATCAGAGTCCAGAAAATGTTGTGGGTAAAATTCATAAGGTTTCTCAAAGTACTTGTTGTCTCGTAGGACAGAATGCAGTGATGGAATTATGAGAGTCCACTGGAAAGATTCATGAATGATTATCCTTGTTAAGATCCACTAAAAAGTAAAGAGTCCTTAAGCCAAGGCTGTGATTAATTATACCTGGGCCCCATACGGGCAAATGGCTATGGCCCTTGAACTCCCTTCTTTTCATCAGCTCCCATCTTGTACCCTATTACGTACATTCAGAAGGTACTTGAGGAAGCATTCACCTATTTTGGAATTAAATGGAATAATATGATCTTTATATAGCCTCTAAGGCCTGAATTATATATAAATT